>JAULBU010010068.1:0-24445 GCA_032358235.1 Odonthalia washingtoniensis
GAGAATTGGGGCGGACCTCTCCCGAAAGGGTCGTATCGCGAAGATTTCTGTCACGCTTAGGCCCCGATGGCACAAGTTTTTACGTCACTATGCGAACAAGGCGGCCCGGAGACCATTTCGTCCCCCGAAGGGAACAGCGGAAACGAGGGTGTGTGTTAGATTCGAATCACATGTTAGATCTGCCGCCGAGTTGGTGTCTTGTATCTTTTGAGTCATATTGGATGGTGATTAAATTAAGATTCTGACATTTGTCGGTGTAGGAGTGTTATATTTTATAGATGCGGATGATGCCATATTTTGCAACATATTTTATAGATGCAGATGATACCATATTTGGCAACATATTCTATAGATGAAGATGATGCCATATATATGGCAACATATTTCATAGATGCAGGGGATGCCATATTTGGTAACGTGTTATGTAGGTGCAAGTAATGCCAATTCGTCCACATTGGGTATCAGAATTATGGGCGCAGGTGATGCCATTCCGTAATATACTTCAAGGTGCAGGTGAATCCCAAATAGCATTTTATTCGATGAGAAACGAATAAATTACGTTTGCTCAGTATTTCGATTTGAGGTGCTGGTGTATAATGCAGTGTACGTTTTCGGCACCTGTTCAAATTATATCTTCGTGCCACGGTACCGAGGGTGTGTGACAGACTACTACGCAATACACTAGGTGTAGCAGACGAGTGGGTACACGTGGAAGGTAATCTCAAACCTAATCTCGTTGAGATTGTAAGGATACCTTACAGTGAAGTGAGACTTAAGTACAATACATAAGGTCAGTGCTCAAGTGCGGAACTACAGCAAAAGTAAAGTGTTATCTAAGTCTCATAAAATTCTCTCATCTTTACATTTTATTCACGTACATTAACACAGTCCCACAGTTCCACTCTTGGAACTAATCAGTTCGACCCACTATGTGTGTTGTGCCAAGCCATCCCTAAACAAGGGATGCGTAAGTACGTTTCCAATACTGTACTACCGGAACACAGTTTATGAATGGCAAAATTTTTAGGCTTTCAAAATCCTTTAAATTTTGTCATGTGGCTACTTTAAAACCAAATTGGGATAAATACAGTCCCAATTTTGAAGAGGTTTGCAATTCGCAAATATTTTAAACGCCTTCACGTCCGCAAAACACTGCCAATCTTCTTGAAAATTGGCATACTGTTAAAGGACATCGTCCTGAGTGCAACGAACTTGTCGAATAACAGGCCGTACCAAAACGACTACCACTACATTTATTGCATTCAATTAAGGTGGGGAAAATTAGTGTCAGAATGTTAGATAAATGAGATTCCTTTCTTGCCGAAATCGCAGGGATAGCGGGGTTGAACTTAGTCCTGATATACCTGATATCGATACAGACGTCCTGGTTGGAGGCTACATTAATAAACTCCCTCGGCTCTGGGATAGCAGCCGGTCGATCGATGCACACGTGTAAGGTGTGGGGATCGAGTTGCTCCTGCCGTTGACGTTAATCAACTCATTTCTTGTTGCGGATTTAGTTGCCCCTTTCCAGGTTGTATCGACTGGTTAGGTGCGATCGCTGATTCTGCTTCGAATTGGTTCTTTGGGATTTTACTTATGTCTAACTTTTTTTCTTTCTTTTGGGAGTCTGAGAATGATATATATATATATATCGAAGTAAAGTACAATTCGAACCGAGTTGTAGAATGTAGATACACGTGTCGTATAATCCTTTTGAAACGTGTGAGTAAGAAATAATCGGTCTCTCAACTATGGACAATTTGAATCATTCCGTTCTGATACTGTAGTGCGTGTGTTGGAAGGAAAAATCATTCGCTATCTGAAAACCCTATCTGAATAAGTGTGTCATTGTCATCCTAATAAATGCGGTGTACAGCGTTTTCGATGGCACTGTGTTTCTTGAAACTGTCTAATCCCTGTTATGCTTTTCTTTTACGCGCGGATTTTACCTCCCCGTTTGGCTTGTGCCATTTCATGTCGCCGTCGACAAAATGTTATTATTACCAACATCAATGCTTTCACTTTATTCATCGACAGAGTCCTTGTATACGTCATCTACATCATCGACTTATCGTCGTCTTTATCAGCCTTAAAATCATGTTATCTCTATCGTTATCAAATCAACATCATCATCGTTATCATATTCTACATCATCATCGTCATCATATTCTACATCATCATCGTTATCGTATTCTACATCATCATCGTCATCATATTCTACATCATCATCGTTATCGTATTCTACATCATCATAGTTATCGTCACTTCGCCTCGTGAATCGTCATTCGTATCAACGTTGTTTCTACTCAACTATATCATTCTCAAAACATATCATCATCATCATCATATTATCGTTCCGTCATCCCAACATATCATCATCATCTTTATATCATCGTTCTCATCATCACTTAATTATAATTAAACATATCCTCTGCTTCATCATTGTTCCGTCATCGTCATTTATATTCGCATATCATCGTTCTTTGTCATCGTTCCATCTTTATCGTTTATACTAACATATCGTCATTGTTTATCGTCGTTCCGTCATCATCATCTTTATATTATCTCGTCCTCCCCTGCACCGTAACATCGTCTTCCTCATCATCATCATTCTTTCTATTCATTTTGATCCCCGGGGTTTGGTACATCACACAAACCGCTCGCCTACCTCTTGAATCATTCGATGATTTGACAACACTAGTATTAGGTGGGATCACCACAGTAGAAAATGGAAGGTCCAGTTGAGAAAGCGCTCCAAGAAGAATATTACTGTCCATCATGTGACCTGTCTTAATTTGATCAAGCCGATTAGGCACGATGTCTGAACTTCGGGATATTGATATTATTTTAGACACGTACGTAGAAATAACGAGTGAAATATCAACACCACATGAGGACAATAGTCGCTGATAGAGTTCTGAGGTTAACATATTACAAATAATGAAGTGAATGTGGGAACCATAATAGAAGCTCTGCCGGATAATAGGTTATCGAAGCTGAATAGTTGCAGATTTAAAGCAAGTCGGAGAATTCTCAATTCCTTTTATATTGACAATTTTATTTTGTGTTCTCTTTTCATTTAAACGACAACAGAACGACGAGATAATACTTCATGCTTATAAAAATAGTTTTGAATTTATCCTCTCGTGTCATTGAAACGACAATAAAAATACGTGGAAATCTATTCATGCGCACTGTACAAAAAGTGTAATTCATGGTGATCCGGCCAAATTTACATGTATTACACATTTAGGACAGTAATACTTCATTCTTTTATAAATAATTTCGAATTTATCCTTTCGTGTCATTGAAACGACAATAAAAATACGTGAAAATCTATTTCAATTCATATTATTCGTAAAAACTTTCATTTAATTCGTGAAAAAGGAAAATTGAAACGGCTCATACTTTCTTACAAATATCCTTTTCCACTAAAGATAAAGCAATTACTTTTCCCTTTTTCGTCGACTTTTTCTCAATTTCTTGAATGGCATTTGTCACAGATTCCTTTGCACTGCTCTCTGTAATTGCATCAAGTCCGGAGCTACATTCAACAATCTCCTGAATGATTCTTTTATATCTATAGAATGCATACTTCTGCCCACTACAGCGCCATTTTTTGTCTGCATAATTCTTGATTATTTCTTTACGGGATTCGGCAAATTCGTACAGTCTGATGGGCCGAAAACCACGTTCTGTTGACCCAATTGTCCACAATTCAACTAGTTCCGTTGCTGTTGTTGGTAATTTCGGGATTTCTTGTCTCATGGAGACGTCCTCTGTATTATACTTACACTCGGTTTTGGACTTTAATGTGCTTACCAATGAAATATTTGCATCATGCACCATACCTCGCTGATTGAGAGCCCTCTGACCGTGTTGTGAAGCTGTATTCAGACCGCTTTTATCTTCATTGGGTCGACTGTCACCAGATGTATATATTTCTTTGGACTTGTAAACCATGTTATGACCAAGATGGTCCGGTGAGAAGAAAATGTTCATTTGATTTTGGAGTTGGATCCTCCATATTTCTGAGTCGTTATTTCCCTTTGATTCAAATACGTCATCATTGAAAATGTCTCCATCAGCATGTTTTTGAATATCTGCTCTGATTCTCGTTCGGTCTTCACCTTTCTCACCTAGTACTTTCAAGGGATCTTGAAATCCTTCTCCGCTTCCGCACCCTGTACCGCATGGGAATGACCTTTCCGTTCCATACTGTAGATATGTAGAAGATTGATAACGAATAGGCAAAATTGAGCACGTTTCCGTTCGAAAATAATTTGAAACCTGACTACAAATATAATTTTAGCAGCATAATCATTCACTTAAAACTAAATTAAAAAAAGATGGTACTCATGAAAAATGTAACTGAAATTTTTTAAAAGTACTAACACGTCAACGTGTTTTTTTTATTTCTAACGATTCATTTCTTTCTTGACTGTTTCAGAATGTTTTATGCACGCGCCGATATTAGTAAATCAAGGTGTTTTTTATTTCTATTGATCCATTTCTTTCTTGACCATTTCAGAAAGTTTTATGTACGCGCCAATATTAGTAAATCTTGGCATGTCAATCGGTCTGCAATCGTTGTACGTAGCACAATAATTGGCGTACGCATTTTTGCCACTCATTTGAATTATTTCCATAATTTTTTCATCTCTTATTCCCAACGATCTATACAACTGTACACACCCTCTTTTCAGAGAGTGTCCAGAATACATGTACAGCTTGTTAACTGGTTTGGAGAACTAACATGGTCCTGTATGCACGAGAAAAACACGAGGGATGGTAATGTCTGCCTGAAGCGAAGCCGAGGTATTCATTTAAAGGTTTTGAGGGCTGACATGAGTACATAGGCACAGTTAGTATTTTTCAAAAGTGTTGTAAGGCTGTAAAGCATAAAGTTTGCTGCAAGCAGTATGTACAGTGTAAATATACCAAGTATTCTTGTATTTTTCTGCACATGTTGTAAATATCGTCCACTTTGTACAGCTGTATGAAATCTATGTAAATTCACCTTGTGAGCTTCTGACGTGTTGTAATGACGGGAGAATAATATTTGGGACCTCTATGTGGAATCCTCATATCGCATCCTCATTGGGGATGCGCATAGTAATTGCAATCAAAACCATTGTATTACGATTCCTTTTCCTTTGATCTCAGTATCTCTGCTTCTTGAGTACACTTTTCTTCTACGCTGTAATGTCAGATTCTATGCAGTGTCCCCTGTATCTTGCTCGATGTGTTGCCTCGCCTCGTGTCCCTTTTGGTACAGTGGGATCCTCCTCTGATTGCAGGGGGGATTTTACGACAATCGATGTACACCTCTCTCATGTCGAGTATTAATATATACATGAATATTTATAAAAATTCATGTATATTTTTCAATCTGTAATCGCAATTTTATTGCAAAATTACTTCTCATTTTGTTGAAGTTAATACACTAACGGTTGACAAGGCAAGTATATTTGACATCAATGCGGAAATAACAGTGTACCTTACACTGTACCACTGCACAGTAAGCAGTGATGAACCGTCGTCGTGCTACGCCACGTGGCAAGATTTTGAGTGCTGAACAAAAGAAAAGTTGCTATGAGTACAATGATTGAAGGTGCACGTCAGAACAATAAACATAAGAGAATTTTTTATCATCTAGAATTCAACTGATTAAAAGTCTGGAAAAGCTAAAAACAACCGCAAGAAAAAAGGACTTCAAAGAAAAGCACGAATCTACAAAATCACAATGACAGAAGTTTCTACAAATGAAAACGTTTCCTGTCTTCGAGTTCTAAAGAGATTAGATTTGGGCGAAGACTTCAAGGCGTGGGGTTTTAATTTCTATAATTAAATGGTGGAGAAGAAGCTTCACCAATATTTCCCCTACGACGATGATTCCCAAAAGCTAGCCACCCTAATTCAAGTGTGAAGAACGGCTGTATTGGAAGCCGCCAGTGTTGGAAATTCAGAATCCGAGACTAACAACAAGACCTTAATTTGTAAGGATGAGGAGAACGATCGAAGGATACATGCAAGAAGTTATCTTGTCCGATGTTTATCTCCTCAAACGACTCGTTCGTTAAATGCTGTCAAAGTTGACAATGAAGTAGAGAGGTATACCACCAAATTATTAATATGCGCATGAATACTACTGAAAGTCTCATTTCCTACCAGGGCCACATACAAGAGCTTATACAAAGATTGGACGGTTCAGATTACGCAGTACCGAATGCCCACAGATGGGGCATATTGACTCGAAGACTCCTCGACGTTTATAAACCCATAATTAGAACAATCAATGTCGCTTTGAGCGATCTCCCCTATGTCACAATGGTCATGAAACTACAAGAATTATCGCATGAAGACATTGGTGACCCGAATGTTCCAATCGAGAAAGAACGTCGTGAAGGAAATTCAGGATCGGTACTCAACACAATGAGTAATATGGCTAATAACACAGAGAAACGGCGCTACAAATTCAGCAGACGCTGCAATTGGTGCCAAAAGATTAGCCAAATCATGAAAAACTGCCGGGGAAAGGCAAGGAGAGATCCCAAAATACCTGAAACACCATCAAATAATGGTAATGCCGAAAAGACCAAAGATGCAAATACAGCACAAGCTGCTCAAGAAGAGAAAGAAGTCAAATTTGTCTTCAATTTCCAAGAGGAAAATGTTGGCTACGAATCAGATAAGTGGATCCTGGACTCCGGTGCCTCGCATCATTATGCACGAGACAAGAACAAACTGCATGCACAGTGCAAACCTTGTAGTGGAAAATTGAACACTACATGAAAGGAGAGTCTCGACATCAGTGCAATGGGAACACACAAGAAATACGGAAAGGTAAAACTTGTGGAGAAAATAGGAAGAATCCTACTTTAAATTGGCCAAAATGACCACGAACCCTGATATCAGCATTTCCTTTCAAAAGAACAAGTGCAATATCAAAGGGGGGAACTATCATTGTCACCGGTACAAAAGGAACGGACAACCTATACCGCATTAACGATGAAGATGTCTCTGAAAAGGAAAATGTCACACAAGATGATGACGACGATGACGATGATGACGACTGCCATGATGAACACATCCATGGTTCAGAATCATGAAGTAAAGGATTCCTAAACTAAGAGAATCACAACCCACAGCGCGATTAGCACCGCAGGTTGGGACACTTATCAAAAAGAGGAATAAAGCATCTCGTAAAAATGGGATTGATATCAATTGATAAGAAGGATTTAAAAAGGCAGTTAAATTGCACAATTTTCATACGAGAAAAGACTCATGCCGCAAAATACGGGAAGAGGTCCAAAGGTACAAAGACTAGAATTAGTACTTCTGGAGAACTGGTTTATTCTGATACATGTGGCCCCTTCTCCATTCCAGATGTAAATGGAGAAGTGTATTTCCAGATGTATATCGACGATTTTCCACGTCTCACAGCGACCTTTTATGAATGTAAAGTCCCAGATAATGCAAAATATAGAGCAGTACAAGTCCTTTATGGACAATCGTGGCTATGGAATTCAGACATTCCGCACAGACCAAGGCACGGAATATGCATCTCGTGAAATTCAAGATTTTCTAAAAGCAAACCGTATTGTTCATTCCCCAACAGGACGTGCATGGCATGCTTAAATGCACGTCGCTGAAAGAATGAACTGAACACCTGTATAAATGGCTAGATCTATGATTCAGGACGGCGGATTGCCAAACATTTGGTGGGGGCACGCCGTGCTATACGCAACCACAATACGAAATAGCTGCACTACAAGTACTTCTAAAACAAAGAAAGTCCATATGGCAGATTCTTCAAAATGGATCCAGACTTGAAAGTGTTTAAACAATTTGGATACACGGCCTACATCAACATTCCTCTTGAGAAGAGGGCGAAACTGGGTATAACGGCAGGAAAAGGAATACTGGTTGGTATGGCAGAAGGACTACTATGCTACAAGATACATTGTAGCGCCATGAAAAGCATTGTTCATGCCCGGGATGTGACATTCATCTAGGAACCGGATAAACAGCGTTTTATTAATGATTCGTCACAGCACAACACGTTTGAAATACAAACACGTAACATAACACCACCCACTCCACCAGTATCAACGCCAAAGTTAGAAAAGGAAAAGAGAACAGTTAATAAGACCAAAATAAATAAAGTAGCAAAGCCCAATAAAATCCATGTTGGCACTAGTGATGATCCAAAAGTCATTGTAGGGGAAAATGACAACACAACCAATGACACAATCATCAACACAAATGAGAATGCAAACAACGACATTTGCCTCAACGATGCCACTACGGCAAATGAAAAAGTGACATATGTAAACAACGACATTTGCGTCAACGGTGCCACTACGGCAAATAAAAAAGTAAAAAAGAAGAGAGGGCCTCCTCCTGGGTCGAAGAACAGAACCAAAAACGAAATAACTATTTCGGTTCAGCCGGGGTCAGCAGCAAAACCTGCAGACAAATGCAATTTCAGCACACTTGATGAAGCCGCACTCAGTGCGAAAACACTGGAAACAGAAGTGGAAGTTCCTGAAAACTTCAGAGAAGCAATTAACTCAGAACAATCTACTGAGTGGAGGACTGCCTACATTAAGAAACTGAACTCGATGAAGCAGCTGAATGTCTATGAAATAGTAGACACACCTTCAAACAGGAAAGCAATCGACACGCGTTGGGTACTTCGTCATAAAGAAGACTCGGAAGGAAATTTCATCAAGCAAAACGCCCGATGGGTGGTCAAAGGATACATGCAAGCGCAAGGGGTAGATTATGATCTGACCCATGCGCCTGTATCCAGACTTTCTACTCTAAGGGTAGTGTTGTCATTAGCCGTAAAGCTGAAGATCAATGTCCATCAAATGGATGTAAGCACAGCATTTCTAAATGCTGTGCTCGATGATGTTGTTTATGTCAAGCCGCCGCCGGGATTCGAGAACTTGGTACCGAAAGGAAAAGCGATACGTTTACTGAAGGCCCTTTATGGCTTAACGCAAGCATCACGTGCTTGGAATCAACTTCTTCTTGGATTTTTAAAGAAGAGTGAAAAAATGTGTGTTACAACCGCGGATAAATGTTTGTACACGAGGTATAAGTATGGACGTCTGGAGTTGGCAATATTAATTTATGTGGATGATATCCTCATAGTGGCTGCAAATTCCGAGACGCTTTTAAAAGTAAAAAAGGTTTTAAATGACCGTTTCGAGATGACCGACATGGGTGTTGTGCGTTGGTTTTTGGGGATTAATGTGACTCACAGGATCGATGGAATCCATATATCACAAACTTCTTACATTATGAAGATCATGGAATGCTTCAACATGCAGGATGCGAAGATCAATTCCGTCCCTGTGGCAAAGGATGTGAATTTCAAGCAGCTCATATTTCCTGAGGATGATGATCCTCAGAAAGACTGTCCTTATCGCGAACTGGCGGGTTGTCTTCTTTATTTAAGTATCTGTACTCGCCCAGACATAGCTCTGGAATTGTCAGAGTTGTCTCTTTTTGTATCGAATCCGCACAGCAGTCATTGGGAACTGCTCAAGGGAGTGGTGAAATACCTCAAAGGAACTAAAGAGCTCGGAATCTTTTATGCTGACAAAGAAAATCAAAGGTCACTGTTTCACGTTTATTTCGATGCGTCATGGGCTGACGACATTGAAACGAGGAGCTCAACTACTGGCATACTGGCATTTTTTGGCGATCATCTGGTTGACTGGACCTCAAAACTTCAACACATTATCACACATAGCACAGCTGAGGCTGAGTATGTAGCCTCTGATCCAGCTACCCGCTTAATTATCTGTTTCAGGACTCTACTTTTGGGACTGGGAGACGAACAGGACATGCGACGATTATACATGAAGACAATCGATCTTGTATGTTGTTGGCTGGCGGAGAAGGAAGGTTCCTTACTTCCAAGCACATCTCATTTAGTTATCACTATCTCAAGGACAAGGTGCTCAGCAAGGAAATCGTCATGGAATACGTTTCGTCTGAAGAGCAACTAGCTGATCTGCTGACAAAACCGCTAGTTGCAATACAATTTAACAAGCTGGGTAAAAGCTTGGTTTCAAGCTGAGGCATTGAAAGATATTAAGTTAGGCTTCAAGGGCGTTTTTTTGTTTTTTTTTGTGTTTTGTCCCTTGTTACCCTTACTAATTTTTATCTCACCGATCAGGACTGTTAAAGTTGAAACACTAATGGTTGACAAGGCAAGTGTATTTCATATCGATGCAGAAATAACAGTGTACCTTACACTGTACCACTGCACAGTAAGCAGTGATGAACCGTCGTCGTGCTACGCCACGTGGCGATATTTCGAGTGATGAACAAAATAAAAGTTGCTATAAGTTCAATGATTGAAGGTGCACGTCATAACAATAAACATAAGAGAATTTTTTATCATCTAGAATTCAACTCATTTACACGCGAAAGGAATATTTCAGTGGATGACATCAAAACTGCAATCCTTCTGACATACTCCTAAAAAATATGGAATACAGACAAGATTCAATCTAGATTAAAACGCTTATAAGCGTCCTCCGTCGATCAGAGACGTACGTATTCGATGGAAGAAGGAACTACATCCTCATTCCATACGCAGACAGTCCCTTCGGCATCACAAATCCATGGATCCGCCTCATGCCTCTTTGTATCCTTCAAAACCTCCGGTGGATCCGCTTCAAACTCTTTATATCCCCCAAACTCCTTCCCCAGTATTGTCTGCAGTGCGAGCTTCTGTACCCGAGTCTCCAACTCCACCTCAAGTCTCTTATTTTCAACCTTTTTCGGTCCCCGAGTCTCCTCCTACTGTCAACTTCGCAGACCGTAGAGACCCCCCATACCCCCTTTCCCCATGTTTAATCTAACCAATGAGGTTATAGGCGTACCCAGTGGTTCAAGTCAGGTCAAAAAGTGCAAGGGACCCTCTCCTGAAGTTCAATATATGATGGGATGAGGATACCATCAAACACACGCAATAACAACCTTACTGCAGTGAGATCATTCATTTGGTTCATGCGTAATGATGTAAAGTATGGATATGACCTTCCAGATGATGACTTGACTAGATTTATAGTCTATTTTTTGGTTCGGACTTCAAAAAGCCCAAGCCACAGTCTTTAGTTCATCTTCGAGATTCGCTAAGGGAGTTCGTCGTCCGTTATCGATTCAAAAAAGGGGAGGAGGAGGCAAACCCAAGCACAATGCTTGGTTACATTTCTGGAATACAGTGCGTCTTTTTGGATCGCGTATTCGATGTCAACTTACTGTCTGGGCCTATATTTGGAGACAAGATGGACGGGTTGCGGTCGGTGATGGACAACTGGTTTGCAGACCAACAGTGAAGAGGTACGTTGACCAATTCCCAAAAATTATTGCCCAAAACATACATAGCGGCTTTTTTATAGAGCGATGCGTGCTCAATAACACATGCGAAGGGGTATTTCAATAGGCTCGTTTTGTTGGTTTGCCTATTTTTGGGTATCCGACCTTCAGGAATGCATCATCTTACAGTGCAGCAGTTCACAGCTGTAAACAGCGATGGTAAACAATCTATGATATTTACTGAAATGGTCGACTCCCGCACTGATGCCTCAAAAGCGCAGCGTGGAGGGATAGGGGCCATTAAGAAACGGCTCGTGTCTGTTACACTTTGGGATCGATGGTTGATGGACGGAAAGGTAAATATCTTCAGAGTGGTTTCTGACTACCTTTCACTTTGCCAAGAATCTGGAATCGAAAGCGACCGATTCTTCTTACAGGCCAATCCCAATGCCCACAGAAAAGTCGGGTTTTCAGACAGACTCCTATTGGGCGAAATTCATTTTTGTCCATCGTCAAGGAAATGTGCATGGGGGCCAATATAACAGGCACTGGTGTGCTCTCATCAATGACAACCCACGTGCACAGAGGTACTATGGCCTCACTCTCATTGAATCAGGCCATTCTGATAGTAGCATTGTATTGAGAACTGGACATTCTGCAGTAGATACTTTCAAAAAGTATCACAATTTGCAGTGCAAGGAAGAATTCTAGCAACAGGTGTCTTTACTTGACGGAAATATCAAGGAGGATGGGACTAAAGTCCAAAATATAATCACGAATGATGGGCCTGACGAACCAATTGACAATTTCAAATGTAATCCAGCTGTTTCCCCGCATGACACTGATATCCAAAAGGACATTGAACACTCTCCAAAGAGATTGAAGTCCGAAAGGCTAAGTCGTGCTGACAGTGTGAAACCGGCTTTTGTTACACCATCATCTTCCATATCTTCTCCTTCCTATCCATTGGGCTGTTCTCTACCCTCCATCACCACATCCCAAGGTACTGTTAACGTAACGATCAATAATTACAATTACCTGCCTCATCAATAAACGTACAAAGTTCATGTTTGCACTGTATACAGGGCTTACAGTTCATGTTCGCACTGGATAGCGAGCAGACATTCCATGTTTGCACTGGATAGTGGGCAGACATTTCATGTCTGCACTGCTCCCACACGTTTCTACACTGTAAACTCTCATGTCAGCCCTTAAAACCGTTAGACAATTGAACATCTCCTTGTCCTACTCCACACATTCGTAGTCTATCCCTCAAACAGGCTGTAAATTCCTTCACTGGCCAGAATTGGTCCGATATTATCATATTTTTTCGACTTACAGAACATAATAAATATCCCTCTCTATTTCCCCGAATACACATCCACGACAGTAATGCTGTAAATGGACAAACTGACATCGATTGTCTTATCTTCGTATTTAGAGGCCACTTTCTTATTACATATTGCCTTCCCACAGTACAGTTTTTTATAGCCTCAGTAATTGAGAGCACTATACTTCCAGTTCCAAGTTGACCGGAATTTATCGTTACATGTGATATTTTTATCTTATGTACTTCGTTGTATCGTATCCCAGCATTCAATCCTAGAAGCATGATGGCATGGAATAGCACGTCCCTATAATCTAAATCTACGCGACCGGACCCGAACCAATATCTTGTCGCGTGTTCACATATAAGGGCCATAGATAAAGGCCTCGGTCTTATTTTAACCTTATCTATTTGAGATAAATGCATCTTATGTGTAGATCGAAGCTTTTTTATATCATCATTTCCGGATAACGGATTTCCACTCGCTGAACCATTCTTTTCATCTACTCTCCACGTTCCACGATGACCAACTTCCTCAAATACAACACGTAAACCCTGTATCATAGCACCCATTGAATTTTCCAATAAAGCATCGGGGAGACCAGTTTTGCAGTATTGAGACAGTAAGTTCAGTATAAGCATCGATATTTGAGGTGTTACTTCCTGTCGTTCAGGTGTACCAAGTCTACTTGTAAATTGAAGGAGCACTTTTTGGGCCCGAATCTTATTTTCTTTAGACGATTTTGATGAAGAAATACCCAGGATCTCTGCTTCATTCTTCAGTGAATCTATTGTTATATTTTTAAACGTCCCTGCAACGCCACGATTTCCGCGCCCTTTTTGAATTACCTTTTTTCCGGCCATTGGAAGAAAGGTAGCAGATGATTACTTCGAGCTGGGGACAAAAATAGATTGTTGGCAAAGATTGGAGTGAAGAGTAGCTTCTCAAAGCAAATGATAGGGAATTAAAAAATCGTCCATTTTGAAAAGAGGGACAATCTATATAATAAAAATCCAGATGTTGCTATCTATCACAATCTTCCCTTATTTTATCCAATCTAATATTTTTTGAGTCTACAACACCGATTTTACCCTCCAGTACCAAATTATTGGATTATTCTATATGTTGTTCTGTCGGAAATATTCCCTCTCAATGTCAACGTTACATTCTGAACGTAGACGGTACCATGTTTCACACTGTAAAGAAATACTTTACAGTAATACTTCACAGCAATATTGTTCTACCCAACCATGACGTTGTTGATTTCATATCTGCTTTCTTCCATATTTTTTCATATTTCAGAAATTCAATATTCAATTATAAAAAGAGCCTAATCGGAAATCCTATACGTTTTGGTTCGATAAAACGTCTTTATCCGACATTGGTCATTTTAGACGCTTGCATGTCAAAATTATTTTTTCAGAAATCAGGGTGCGAAATTGGGTGCTAACTTCCCACATAGTATCTAGGAAATATCCATTGGTAACGGCTCTAAGAGCAGTTACCAACGGATTTTTATTTTTGAAAATCTTTATTTTTGGGCAATCTCAAAAAATGATAACTTTTTTTCCCCATTATCTATAGACTTGTGGCAACAATTCACGAAAATCCTTTCACTACACACAACCACATCTACGAACCATATACACAACAATGTCAACAAATCTTTTAAGCGAGGTCATGATTACGGACGAACTAGACCATGAAGAAAGCGAAGCAATTGAATGGAAAATTATTGCAGCTATTACTGCACGACGTCGATTTGCTATAGATTCCGTTGCGTCTGACATTGTGACGGAGATTGGAGCAACAGGTCCAAATCTGCTCCCAGAAAGGAAGAACTGGCAAAAGCACATCTGTCGCATAGGTCATGATACCTTTAGACGCATGTACAGAATTGATGTAGGATTTTTCAACACTTTGCTTTCCGTCATAATACATGACATTGAAACTGTGGATATTCAAAAGGCCCTAAACTCATCAGGATCATATGTTTGTAGTGAAATCATACTTGCAATAACTCTACGCTATCTTGCCGGGGGCTCTGTACATGATATTTGCAGTAACTTTGATATTAGCAATCCGAAATTTTATCGTACGTGCTGGAGAGTAGTTGATGCAATAAAAAATTATTTCAAAGTGGATTGGGATTTAAGTGATACTCAAGAATTACAGAGACTTGAGAATGGATTTTCACAAAATTCAAGACACAATGTTATGAGAGGCGCTGTGGGTGCTATTGATGGATGTCTAATTAGCCAAAAGAATCCTGGTTGTAAAGTACCGAATCCAAATAGATACTATTGCGCACATAAAGAGATATTTTCTTTGTTATTGATGGCAATTTGTGATTCTAGGCGAAAGTTTATATGGTTCGTTGTTTCATGCACTCCTTCTACACATGATTCGTTGGCATTCATTACCACAAAACTGGGTCAAAATCTTTTACGAGGTGAGCTCCCATTACCTTTCTATTTACTTGGAGACAGTGTATTTACGTGTAGTAGAAGCATGATTGTACCCGGTGATGAAGATAATTTTAACTTTGAGCACAGCTTACTACGCAAAACATAGAATGTGCGTTTGGGGAGTTAATAAGAAGATGGGGAATTTTATGGAAACCATTAGAAATGGGATTCAAAAAAAGCTGGCGTCATTGGTTGTTGTATTCGTTTACATAATTTCTGTGTTGATGCTCGTATTGAACTAGAAAAAACATTAAGAGAGGAAAATGGAATTATTGAAGTTTTTCCAGGTTTTTCTTTTCTCGCCCCTACTATAAACAATCGTGGTGCACCAATTGACCACTTCCGTCGCGGTTGTAGATGCACAAACTGTGCGAGTGGGGGGAAAGTATATTATTTGTCTACTCGCACCCATGTTCGCACCTTGAAAAAGCAAGATTCTGTATTTTAACGACAAAACTTAAAGTACAGTGTTCAGTACTGTACATATTGTGTTCCATCTGATGAAAACATCTAAATCATAGAAAACATTTCAAACCGTGATACATGATGTACAAAAATGGGCAGTACCCACAGTGGGAGTTCTACTGTTAATATCATTCGCAACTTTTTAAAATGAGATTCTGTATATGAACAACGAAAGGAAACGTACATCAGATTGTTTTAATTAGTCTCAGTTAGACTAATTGTACAGGTCATAAAAAAGTGGGTATTTTCAATTAGTCTAACTTACTCTAATTAATTGGTTAGTCTAAATAACAGAAAAAAATTAATCTCTCAAATTCTAATTAAGAGATGGTTTGAAGTACAAGGGGCAAGTTTAGTCCAATTTTTCATTGTTTTACAGAGTGTGTCGAGGTCATAGGGAAAGGCCCTTTTATAATAGTATTTGTAATTTAAAAATAAGAAAAATGCAGACGTGACGTTATAGCGGTTTATTTTGTGACCAGCGTTTCGTCACAGAATGGCTACGAAGCGGCTTTCGAAAAAACCTAATACATATTTAGTTCCTTGACACTGTACTAACTTGACACTGTAGTGACAAGTAGTGGAATCTGAAACTAAAAATAAAAGAACAGATGACATCAAAGTAAGATGAAAGTGTGAAGATGAAAGTAAAAATAGAATGAAATACGTAAACGAGAGTATAACAGTGTATTTTAAAAATTAAGGTAGGGTATTTTCTGTCTCACTTTTTGTATTCATAAAGTACGCGAACGGTTTCAAGTTCGTATTTGGTATTTCCCATGGAAGGAGAAAATCGCCTCGCCATCTCATTGTAAAATAAATCAATACATTACCGAAAATTATAATCACTCCATTCTCAACATGACAGTAAGTTGCAACCTCATCAACTTTTCGCCAACAACATCAAACACAGGTACTAACAGGTGAGGCGTAACCACTATTATGAAAATAAATACTAACCAAGATAAGTTTTAGGAACAAGATGTGATTTCAAAGAATGAGGTAACATGGGCATGTGGAGTATGTGGCACAGCTATTATTATACAGAATTTGAATAATAGAAAACGATCTATTGAAATAATATCTTACTACTATGGATGATGTAAACGGAACGGGAGTGAGTGAAATCGAGGAGAAACGTAGTTCCAGTGATGATACAGGACATTGGAATAAGGCGAAGCGAGCGAAAACGAGCATCAAGGAAAGTGGTCTGAATAAGGACAAATCATTGGAAAAGGAAGGAGGGGAGGAAGTGATGACGGTAAAGGTTTAGAATGAAGACTGTGTCGTTATGAAAAAGAAGATAAGTCAATGTAAGTACAGTACTTGCTCATTAAGTAATGGAAATAACAGTGGTGTCAACAATAGTGAAAGCGTTGTTGAAGATTTTATGGAATATGTAAAGAAGGTAAATAAAATGACACCGTGGCCGAAGAAGGCAGTGAAGGACGAATTCGAATATGACAAGTACGTCAATAATTTTAATAAAAGGACTGGTTACTTGGGTTGTGTTTCTGCAACTGCAGGAGTTGATGGTACGCTAGATGAGGGTGTGAAAGACGAAGATTCTGACAAGTACTATAATGAATCTTTACCACAAGGAATCTATGAAAAGGATTGTAAAAACAAATTAGCAACAGTAAAAATAATTGGTAATATAAAACATGAAGAAGATGTAATTATTCATGACAATACTGGAACGAGTATTGTAAGTAGGGGTAAAGAAGGAACAAGTCCGGGTAAGGATATAAATGTAACAATGAGCAAGGAGGAAAATGTTACAGTGTGGCAGGATGACGGATATGAGCAGAATAATATGGATGGCTGTAATCTAGTTAGGGATAAAAATGATATGTGATTGGAAGGAAGTAATAAAAAATAATTTACCTGTATATGTTATGGATTTGTTGTTATTCTTGTGACAGTTTAAAACAAGTATATGTTATGAATAATAAGAGGTAACTAGTTATAGATGTGAGAAAGTAACTATTATGTAATGTGTGGAATTTTAATAGTGTATGTGTACATATCGAAACGTGGTATGTGTAGCAACATTGTAATAAAATAATGAGAACAAGTAAAATGCATGTAGTTTGTGTTGTGTGTGAAATATGCAAATAATGATAGTAATGTAATGGTAAACAGGTATGTGCCAGTTCTGTCTGCTATGGCAAGTAGTAACACTGGAATAATTGTACTTGAGTCGGCATCAACCTAAATGATGTTATGATATGAATCATTGATAACATTGGTTGTTATCATTGACAAGTTTAAGAACAAAGCAGTTATTAAACGCTGTGAAATTTTTTTTCGATTAAATGAAATCTACGTTGTATTTGTGAATGACTTGTAGTATGACGAAGAAAGTTGTGAAATGTAACATTAATTGTCTAAGAACAACATAAATTGAGCAAAAAAGTAATGAAAAACTGAAGTACGCTTATATAAATAACAATGGTAATTTAAGTTGACTTCTTTTATAACAAAGGTGCCATGTTGAATATCATGTCGGCGAGTGTCATAACTTATGTATTGGAAATTGCTCTAAACAGTTGTAGAAAATTTAAAAAGAATGTAATATTGAAGGATGTTATTAGAATGAGATAATATAAAATTTTACAGGCAAAGTAATATGTCTATGGGTTGTATGACTGATTTTCGTTATGACATCTGAACTTAAAGTAATAAAAGTAGTAGAAATGTACATAATAGAACGAAACATGTTACATGTTACATGTTACAATATATATGTTGCTGATTACATTATGATACGTAAAGGAACAGATAATGAAATATGTTTTGTGGATTGATATGTGGCTATGTCAAGTAAAGGTATTTTGTAGCAATGAAATCATTGTAAAGGAAAGGAGTCAATATGTTTTTTGAGAATGTAATACAACAGCTGTAAATATTGTTATATTTTTTGTCATTGTAAAGATAAAACCAGAATTAATAGAAGTTATACTAATTGAAATGAAATAAAATCATATGACATATCCCTAGATCAAGAATTAGAGTTCGGTTTTATGAGCTGTACTTTGATGGTCATATGTGCGGTGTAAGAGACACGATTTACAATCTGTTTTTTTGCTTCTCAAGATGAAGTGTTTATTATTTCGGTGAATCATGCAGTGACGATTAAGCAGATGAATGTGACCAGGAATATGCATAAGTAATTGCATGAAAATGTAAAAAATAATAGTAAGAAAATCGTGAAGTTCAGAAATTTGAACTCAGAAATTAATGAAATGTAATGAAAAAGCAAGGTTTTGCAGAGTTCAAGAGTGGGAAAATGAGTGTGCAAGAAATATCAAAATACAAATTTGTACATTCTTTTTCACTAAGTCGTGTATAGTTATCATACTTGAAAGGAGGTTTGAGTATTAGCTATACAAGCACAAAGTACTTGGTATGGCACTATTTTAGCTCATTGAGAGGTTTGTAGGGGAAATGGATTTTCACATTTGAAGGTATCTGCGAAGATGCAAAAATGTCTGCAAAAATGCAAAATCCTTTTTTATTCACTCTGATCATCACCGTCTTCTGTTACAGCATTTCTTGGTTGTAACTGGTCTAATGAGTGCAAATCGTTCCAGCAATTTCCATCAAGCCCAACTCTTACTTTCATACAGAGGTGAACTTCACACGTCTCACAACGATGTGTGGATTGATGTCCTGCTCTACGACAACCACTGTTAAATGTTCCACAAAGTGCACACAAACTGGGAGGATTTACCACAATTGGTGGGTGTTGTTGAACGTTTAGACGAAGACGTTTACCGTTTGAAGTGTTAAAAAACGGAACCGCTGTCGTTTCTTTCTAGTTGCAAGATCACTAAGTCCAGAAATTCCTTCAGTTGTTACAAGACTACTATGTCCTATAGTCTGATGTATAGTTGACGATGAATTCAGAGATGTTCCAAATTTTATCAAATCCTGCGATAAAACATTTACAAAATCCCCAAAACGTCTCTATTCTATTCAACCGCCTACGAAATGATTCCAACGATTGAAAAATTTGTCATGTTGACGATGCTCCGTGTAGTTTCAATATCCTCCATCAAATGAATGAGTTTTTTACAAGAGTTTTCAAAGTATGTATAACAAACTTTCGTTCCCAGTTCATTGCAGACGTAGAAGATAGAAGAATGGATTGGAACTGTGTTGCGCCGTCTCCTCCACACTTTTTTTGAATAGAAGACTTGCAGTGCATGTCGGAAGTGAAGAACTGGTTTCAGAGGTCCATGATTTTTCACATGTTCATTTAGTACATCCCAAATGTCCCGATGTGTCATGAAGCGTGTCCACATATTTTTTTCTATCCATGATGGACGAACACATGTTGAACAGTGTGCCCATCTCACACAGTCCATAATTATCGAATCATGTGCTTCTTGTGCCATCTCAAGATCAATAGGATCCATGTAAATAATTTCAATGAACATAATACCAGTTTCAGAGCTACAAACGTAGATGGCATTGTTAACCCCCATCACAAGAGCCTGGTGAAGTATCTGACTAAGGTGATCCTTAGGAATAAAGTTATGAATGACTGAAGAACTCCATAAACCTACGTATCGTTCTTCTTGTTGTGTTCCCATCGCCTCGCTCACACTTCCACTTGAAACACGTGTTTTAATTTCAACACATGAAATTTTGTAACAAATTTCATCCCAATAAACTGGTTTTGATGAACTCCAAGACAACGATTCTTCTATTCCACCTAAATTAATTAAAGCCACTCCATCTGGATAGCAGGAAAGTTCCGAATAAACCTACTCTGCATCAATCCAACTTCATACACCTTCTTTACAAATGACTTACGCCTCAAAGCGCTAAATACAGCAGCTTCGTTCCGACTTCCACTCACCATAATCTCAGTTCCACTTTTATTTGATATCCACCCCTTGTCCAGTTCCTCCATCCACTGTTCCCTTGTCTTTCTTTCCCATGATTTTTCTTGCATATTTAATCTCGTTCTCAGTTCTGAACTTTGCAAAAATATTTTTGCCGCTGTCGTTGCATTGATTCTGAACCTTCTAAGCACAAAACCAATCTGCACATCTTTGCCAAAAAGTCAGTGCTATACAGGTTGTGTTCAGTCCTGTCCTTGTATACCTCTTCATTTCATCTAGGACAACCAAAATATTTTCTTTCACATTGGTACCATTTGGTATTGCAACCCACGTGTTGAGAAGGGACGAGAATTGTGTTGGTAGGTCATAAAAAACCTTAGAATGTTGCATAGTTTCCCTTTCCCAGGCTCCCTCACCACACAAGCACGTCTAACTGTATTCCTCCCACCCCGTATCCCTCTTGGTCTGGCTGACATTGAACCCAACCCCAATGACCAATGATCTGGTACACTGTAATCTCTTAAATTATTCTGCCCTTCTAATTCAATACTATCAATGTCATTTCTGTCACTAGTGTCGCCCTCATCTTCGGTACCAGAACCTACACCTTCCTCACTGTTCAAAACATCTTCTCTGTCTGCATGTAGTTGTGATGCTTCCACAAAGGGATGAACACACATTAAATGTTCCAGCATAATTGTAATTGACGACACATCCCTCTCAGCTAGTACTTCTAAAATTTGAAGACGTCCGTAACCACAGTCAGCTGTAATAATTGCAGTTCTATCAGACAATTCTCCTGTAGATTCCATTACACTAGACAATAGATTCTTTACTGCATCCACTTGGCCCTCCCCCTTCTGTGCATTCTACAGTCAAGAACTAGACGGAAGATTGCATATGCAATAACGTCGCATGTATGACCCTCCCGGTCTGCTTTCCTTAAACTGATACTTTTAACTGGAACAATTTCTGATCTTTAACCCATAAGTTCATCATCCAGGGACGAAATTTGATATGATGGAACGTATAACATACGTCTACATCTTGTAAATGCTGTTCTTTCAAAGTCCGAAATGAAACAAGTTACATCTCTCCATGCGGCCCATGTAGAGTGTCCATTATCCAAACCAAGTGATGGATTAAAAGTGCGTAATGTTCTTGTAAATACTTCACATTCAGTTACAGACGTTACATTTAATCCATCTCTTTTCAAGTGTATAATCGCACTTGGTATACTGATGTTTGTCAAATGAGACTACAGTAAAACTGCAAAGCACATGTAAAAATCACCTTCAGTTGTCTCTACACGAGAAGATGTTGTCAGCTTCCTTTTTTCGTTCATCCACTCAGTCTGTTGTCTCACAGCACTTCTCATTATCAGACAACACCGTCGCGTTCTCCGCTCAACCCTGTCACCTCCACCTCAACCTTCAATCGACCCATTACAGCTTCTACGTATTTCTGTGCCCGATCATCTATGATGTCCTTCATAAATTCATTTTCTTCCACCAATGTCCCTGTCCCAGTAGTTTCCAACTGCCATCCTTCACATGCCTGTTGCAATCTCTTCAATGACCTTTCCCCTACCCGTACTTCACTTCCATTACGAACTAATGCACCACGTCCCCTAGCCCTATGCCTTGTATCCGACCTTGGACGACGCAGTGTGCCACTACCACGTCTTCCACGTCCACCAATTGCAGACTGAGGCATCACATTGTCGTTATTCATCTTTTTGTTGTCGTTTCTAATGAGGATGTTAGGTATTGAAGATGAATTGAATGAAAAGTAGCAAACGTTGTGTATAAAAAAAGTGCATAACACAAACATCTCTCAATCAATTGTCATTAATGACACTTTTCTTTGTGCTATACTTTGGCGCGTATCCATGAACTTTTCGTAAAATTCAGAATCGTACAAAATTCGGCTGTAATTCACCACATCACCATGATTCCATCGGGAATACAGATATAAATTTAGGCAAAAGGTCCCCCAAAAATCCACTGTTTTTCACAAATACAGTTCAGTTTTGTGAACTCTCGCCATTTTCCATTTTCCTACAAAAAAGGCTTGAAAATTCACAAAAATTAACTTTCATAGATCTAGGGATATAGGAGGAAATACTGATATGTGTTTATATCTTTTCTTTTATCTTTGTACTGATTGCAATATATGAAGCATGTGTAATAGAAGAACTATAACAATATGAACGGAACCAAAACCACGTTCAACAGTATGAATATGGGCAATGTACATGCTACTGATGGATGACGAATTTGATAGAATTGCTTGTCATTCACATAAAAGTACATATTGCGTGTAGAAAGGATGATGAGTTAATGTCAAATATGCGGCACATTGTAAGTGCCAGTTAGGATGTGCAGGGTACGAGTAGGTGAAAGATAGAAACAGGAAAATCTAATAATAATTGGAGAATAATTCTTGAATGATCGAAAAATGCAAACTTCACAGTTATGACTATGAGACATTATGCGTTTGATGAAACAATAAAAAGATATCGAAACGTTCATCACACTTAATATGTAGTAAAATAAATTACTACTTGTCTATCATAATAATTATCGCAATCTGCTGAGAAATGAAAGTGATATCGCGACAACCGCACGTTGATAGAATAAAGAAAATAGATGACATAAATATTGTCTGTAGTGATACGCTGTTCTGCAAGATCCTATAAACACACTTATAGGAAACATAATAGTTACGCTTTGTAGCTTTGGTTGTGACAATTTTAATTCCATTGCCCGTTTTAAAATAAACGTGCGTATTGTTAGTGATAGTTTTTTGTCATTGACGCCACAGATGACAGTGGGTGTATATGTTAGTAAAATATTCCATGTTGGCAGTGAAGGAGTCGATGTTTTAGGTGACAGTGTTTAATAAAACCTTACAAAATTGAGTGTTCTCCAAACCCGAACATTATTATCATTATGTTGTATATCGATTGCTGAGTTATTTCATATGTGAGAGAACAATTTTTATAAACACAACTATGTTGGGAAACGTAATGGTTCGTGCTGGTGAGATGAAAGGGTTGAGATTTTTATATGATTGTGACAACAAGAACGAATAGGAGAAGTGCTGTAGTAATATAAAATTTATGTAGAAAAAAATAAAGAAAATAATTTTTTATACAAATCCGGAATGAATATAGGAATACACAGTTGATAACAAATGTACACGTTTCAAATAATAATTGAGAAACGAAACCATAGCAAACCAAAATTACTTTCAGTACCGGGACCCAATCGACTGGTATGACAACGCCAGTCGTTCCAACCAACACCTCGAAACTAACCTCATCATCGTCATCGACTTCCTGTGAATCCTTTCCAGCAGCTTCCGTGGCCGCGCTTTCCACATTCGCCATCTCATCCATACTCCGTTCTCCGCCGAATGCCATCAGCCGCGTGACTTGTGCTCGTAGTTGCAAATCCAATGCCGCAAAGTCTGACTCTATGATTTTTACATTATTTTCATTCTGATCTCTACTACTACTACTACCTCCTACTCCTCCTACTCCTCCTCCAGTCATGTCGATGTCATAGACATAACGAGCGATGACGATGCATTTCTTCGCTTTGAATACTTCGATTTTGATTGATTCAACTTCCCTGTTCGAAATCCATTGACGGGCTCCGCTCACTGTGCATGTGATATACTCCATGACTTCCGGATGTCAACACATAAAGACACACAACCCATCACAATTGCGAATCCCAAATATACCTAACATTACATGCAGACAAATAGAAAAATGAAGAGAACTCTGCTGGAAACAGAGATTGATTTGAAAAGGCTTTGATTGTACGATGATGCTTTGCCCATAAAACCTACGTTGAGGATAGACTTCAAGTATGTATAAAATAATATGGTTAACGACGGCAAGCAAGTTGCAGGGCCTGTCTACAACTGCGGGACTGACGGGGTGTGTGGGCGCGCCAGCAGCAGAGAT
>JAULBU010010079.1:0-24424 GCA_032358235.1 Odonthalia washingtoniensis
ATCACACGTTCCAACTTAGTCGACACTGTCTCGTACTGTACAAGTTATAACTGAGCAGTAAAAACGAACGTGAGATGACGACCTAGGTCAGCATCCGATGATTTAACTCATGATACGCTAGGTCCGGAAGGACTCGACCCCTCCACCGTGGTGTTTGATGAACTGCCTTAAACTATTGAGGAATACATGAAAATCTGAAAATTCAACAGTGTACAATACCCGCTGTGGATAGTCCAGTACTACTATTTATTAAGGCTACTGTATGTAGCGTCGGAAAGAGGGAACTACACGTGTGGTACTGCAGCGCGTAGTAAGAGATCTGTATGGGGATTAGGTAAGAGAAGGTACTGTAGGGGAGAGAGGGAATTCAGTTAAAGAGATAATCGAGAAGTTGGAAAACAGGGCAATAAAGAATGGACAAGGTGGATGACAAAGGTTAGGGAAGGGCGAAAGAAACCATGCTTACTGACTACAGCGATCGTAGTAAGTTCCGTACGAGCTCGAGTTTGTAACAAAACAAACTGGTAGACTTCTTGACTGGGGTGACGGCACCTTTGTCGGTAACAACATAAAGCAGTGTTTAATTATTGTAAAGTGAGAAGTGAAGAAAATGGAGAGAGATAAAATAGGAAAAAGGTGCGGGTGACGTTATTGAAGTAAATTAGAACGTCGACAACCGAATCAGAGACAGTAGAAATATTGGTTGAAGGCCATAGTTTAGTCGGCATAGATTACCATATATATAGGTGGAATTTGGATTCCAGATTGGAGTGGGAGGTGAGTAGTAGGAACTATATATAGTGTGGCCTAGTATTGTACCTTTCGTATATACCAATTTTGGATTATACTATTGCTACTGTAATTATACGTTATACACAAGCTCCTTCTGCGAAAAATCAACTTCCTCGTACAACTACAGAAGAACATGCCTCATTAGAGAACATCGCCGGTGAGGAGATGGCAACCATCGTGGCGAATCTTCGCGTTCAACGAGCTTTTCGTCATCAGAATCCACCTTCAGCCGACCAATTTTACACACCGGCCGACCAATTGCTCATCTGGAGACGAAAAAGTTCAATAGTCACATCGGAGAATTTATTGGTCCAATTGTTGTTGCTTCTTTCAAAAAAAACGAAGCTAGTTCACTGATTCAAGACAACACTTCAGAAAAAATTCTCCCATTTTCGACAACACAAGGCAATCCATACATTAAACCGCAAGAGCAAGGCCTCATCCTTCCTGACCCGACTTTACCGATCTTTAACGGATACAAGACTCCATCTCTAGCAGAAAATATTTTCGTGGCGGAAATTTTCAATAAACCGGACCCGAGATCCCGTAGTGCGGAGATGGTCAATGTCCGCCACCAAGAAGTACCGAACCTCATACGCTGTGGAACTTTCAAAATAATTTTGAAAGAAGAAGTTCCCACAGATGCGAACATACTTCCAGGCGGTGTTATGTTGGCAATTACGTCTAAAAACGACGGAAGTATTAAGTACACGTTCCGATTCGTTATGGGCGGACATCGAGACAAGCTCAAGAAGTTCATGGTTCACTAGTCCCAAACTCTCCAGCCACAATTTTTACGCCTGCTTCTAGCTCTAGAAACGGCTCTCAGTTTTGATATTTGTACTAGTCACGTGACACAAGCTTATCTTCAGTCAGCGCTACTTACATCTAGTGATCAATACCTTAATACTTTAGTCCCTGAATTCAACATTAGCGCAAACCAGTGTCAACACTTATTGATGCCACTATAGGGATTGTGTGAATCGAGTGACCAGTGGTATCACATGCTCCGCCGTTACAACGAGAATGATTTGAAAATGGAAAGTCTCTCAATCGACAGTTCGTTACACTACCTCCTGCGCAAAAAGTTCATTCCAGACTCTCAGGTGCGTACTACGTACCTGAGAGGGCGGCACGAAGCAGGTAATGAACATAGTATGTCGATGACCTGCTTCGTGTTGGGGATGGTAATTTCAAGAAATTGGCATCCCAAACGATCAAGAAGTTCGAAATGACGGACGACGGGGCTCTTACCGCAGATTTCAGTGGTTTCCGCTTACAGTTAATCAACAAATAAATTATTTAGACTCAACAACACTATCTACAACCTCTAGAATCCAGACGCGTCATCGGAATTCACCCAATAGCGGTCGATGAAGATGAAGTTAGCTTGGTTCTCGCATACATAACTGGATCAAATCTACGAAATCACCCTATTAGATCAAATAACTTAGTCAACTTTTCCCGAATCACCTTCAGCCATCATCAAACTTCTGAACTATGAAACCAGCTACGACAGGTCCAACAAAATCAACATTATCTTTCCAGGTATCGATAAATACAAGCTTCAACTTCTTGGATAAAAAGATGCGTCTTTTGCGAACAATACAGATATACCTTCGCAGCTTAGTTTTGCTATATTTTTAATAGACTAAACCGACGACGTAACTCCCTAGGTATTCACATATTATAAAGCCAAGTGAATTTGTCGTTGGGAAATGGCCGCCGAGGTCATCGCCTTCTGCGACATGCTTGCCGCATATTTTAACTTTACTAATTAATTATGCAATTTAAATGGAGGTACTACCACCATTTAACTTGCATACTGTTGTATACTGTAGAACAGTGCATTTAAATTGTTTCCTGACAACATGTCATTATTTGACACCATTTCTAAAGGTTCAGCCACTTGCGAAAACCAATTTATGCTGGGAATCTCGGCAGAGCGAGAGGGATACAACACTGGTGCAATTTCCGACATTAGCTTCGACTGTTCGCAATTTAATTTAGCGGACGGTCTCACCAATACCATGTCACAGGAAGATCTCCGCTCCGTTCTTTCCAGCAGTTAACACGTTACGACTTTAGAGCAATGAATACTCTTCCCGAAAGAACCTGCTTCAACCACAAATTAATTTAGAATCACCCATAGTTTGTGATTTATAATGGTATACTTACGTTTTCACGATTTTTCAACTACGTCACAATATTTTCTTACATTGGAACTCGCGTTATTTCATTGAAATATTCAGATTAGGTAAGTAATTACTTGTGCATTTCCACATAATTACCGCTGAATCCGCTTCGCTTCCTACTTGTCTATTGACTTTTACGTTGGATAAAATTCAGTAAACTATTCAGATTATAGCACACCGAAAAGGAGCAGTGATGAAACGACACTTTCACACAGGATATAGTAGTATACACTTCAAGCAAGTGACACTATCTCCCTCGGCACACTATTTTTGTTGTTATAATTCGTTGCTGATATTCACTATCCATCACAAGGAAAATTATATAACCTTGAATGTCACATACTTCTTTACTAAATTTGTTCCCTTTTCAGTATCTTCAATTAATAATACACCATATCAAATGCCTATTTGAAATTCTTATTATTAATGTACCACTAGATGATACTGGTAGGGTCAAAGCATACTATATCCCTCAAGTCTCTTATTCATCATCTCTTCATCGTATAATACATCACATAATTCATTCACCATCATCTGATTCTCATCAGCATCCCATTCATCGTCATATAATTCATAATTAACATATGAATACTATCAAAAGCATATAATTCACTCGATATAATCTCAATAAAGCACATTATAGATCAAAAAATATCATATCAGTAATGTCAACATCTTGTTCCCTAATCTCTATCATTTCGATTTGCTCTAAATAAGTATCACGTTTACTGATCATTATCCCTCAGTTAATACTAATCAAAATCACGTCAACTGATCAACGTAATTATATTATCAACATTACCACTCTGGATGTTCAAAAGAAAAGAAGAGACGAATCTTACTCCCTTATCTCAATTTATAATAACCGACAAACGGTTCTAGACTTTATTTCAACAGACAAATTGCTATTCAAGTTATCATCACAAGCTGGTATATTTATCAATAAGAAATCTTTGGTATTATATAATTATTCACGACTGTATTTCAACAGACAGTTTTCTAGTCAAGTTATCATCAAAAACTAGTATATTTCTCAATAAACAATCTCTGGTATTACATACTTAATAAAGCATCAACTTTATAAATAAAGTCATCATCTTATATTTTTTCTTTGAATCTTCTTCCGCGAAATCAGGAGTGTGACATGTAAGTCCCTGAGAGGTAGATTATACTACCTCCGCTTGGCCCGTTGATTCCTCTTTCGGTATAACACGACAGAAAATCACAAAAAATAGTTTTCGTCACAAATTATTTTTACGTCACGTACTTACAAAATACGGAATGGTAGAAATGGGACATGAATTTACATATTTCAGTATCAATTAATATGCGTACTGCCTACAAATAGAGAAATAAACGTCGAAATTATACCCATAGAGAGGCGGCTGCGAATCCACTATGTCATTCAAGTTCATCAATGACCGAACAGTTTTTATTAAGAACTGTAATTAAGTTTCTAATCCGATTAGTGTTTGTACACTAGATGATAACACAATTAGTTGTAAAGCAGGTACATCAGCACGATCATACACGGAATGAAATCCTACAAAATATTTGTACTACTAGTACAAATCTTTTGTACTAGTAGTACTGCAAAACAGGTTTACCAATAAATTGTTTTATTTTTTTTCGCAGAGTGAAATGAAAGCGAAGAAACTGAATGTGTTTCGACAAATATATATTGCAGAATCAAAAATTAAGAAAGTACCTGTCGTAATTGTGTGGTCAAATGTGTCAATGCCCTTAAGAATTCTAAAAACCCTCTGCCTTCATGAAACGCTCTCCCATATTAATATAGATATCATAGTAATGTATTACAAAAAGGTATTGAAATTAGGAATACATATTAATATCTGAAACTATCATGAATATATGATATACTGATATTAAAATCATATGATATTCCTTTGTCCACAATTTCGTATCACAATATTTTTCATTTTTGCGCCATATACATGCGGTATGTGAAATAAATAACATTATATGTTTGAAATTATTATTAAAATATCACAGTATACATCTGTGTTCACTGCACATGGAATATTTCGGATGTCTATCACATCCGTCTTTCTTATACCAATCGTATATTATCTAATGAAAACATTCATCCAAAATCCAAACTACGTTCAACGCAATTTGGGTGAGTTTTGTCTATCATTTTACATTCTTTATTCGTAGATTCTTAATATCAACACCTACGAGTTATTTCCCACATTTTCAGTTGCACCGTAGATATTAGTTGCAGTTTATTTTACGTATCGTATCTTACGTGTAATGCTCCGTACAATGCACATTTCGACACGTAAATGATTTCATTCATGGGAACTGTGAAAAACTTCCACTTCATGTAGATTCCTATCAGCAATGTAATCCATCGTTACGAACAGACCATTATAGAATCTGCATCCTCAGACGGGATGTCTCGACTTTCCGCTGGGTAGTTTCTCCCCGTTCCCAACTTCTGATAAATAGTACCGATTACCTTCAAACTCTCTATTTGCAACCATAAAGTTGATCGAAGAGAGTAGGAAGGATGATGAACTAAACTAATTCTCGGGAACCATATATAATAACTACATACAGTATGCCAAACATCCATACAACCGTTCTAAAGCAATTAGGAACTTTGGTAATGACAATGGCAACCAAAAATACCGCTACCGGAACCCAGACTTACAAAACCTCCCTGCCATCGGTACTCCGCCATCTTCACCGTAACACCCAGAAATATGAAATGAATGCTGTCGGTGAGGCTTTGTCACGTGGAAGCCAGGAAATAGATGCTCAAAGGGATCGATTTGATATTATATTTAGGAGCGTTTGACATGCGTGAAGATCTAGCTCTAATTATGGGGGGCCTGCTTACTGTAAGCGAACTCGATCTAAAATCAATGAAACTTCCGCAACAAACTATCCGTCAACAGCCTGGCTTATCACGTCCAAGAATCAAATTTCGAACAACATGATGTACGAGAAGAAACCCGCTTCAGCAGCTCAGACTCCCAATAAATCCACATTTTTCGTGGTGAACCCAGATGAGGCCATACTCACATAACATATCCACCAGAGCTTTCACTACAAAACCTGCGACGCATTTTCTTCAGAACAAATGGATATAATACCATTAACGACCAACTCTGCTACATCCCCATCTCACTAAATAGACTGCAGCCATGTTCCTATCCTTAACTAGTTAACATATTCAGAATCTGCCTCATCACATCAACACCATCCATTTTGCGTTGATTCGGGAGCTCCTAGTTCTGTCATTGGCGTCAACTATCTGCGCTATTTTGAAAAAATTTCAACATAAAATTAAAACTAAGCCATCTTCGCCCGCGTTCTATTTTGCAGCTCAGAAGTTTCAATCTCATGGTCATACCAACTTTCCACTTTCAGATCCTAAAAGTGGTCAAGCCGATTGCTGTTACACTTGATTTTGTCTCTGCAGATGTGCCTACACTCCTAGGATTGTAAATACTTGACGATTGTCGTTTTATGATCGAAAATGTATAGAACCGACTCGCATGTCGGAAGAAACACTACAACCAATATTATGGCCTCAACTACTACGTAGAAATTTGGAATCCCCCTATCAACCCGTGCTAATTCCGCACACCTATTCTGCGAATTCAAACAGACAACTTTCATGAAACATTCACGGGACTCGATATTTGAGACTTTACACGCAATGTTTTCATCCGTCTGTTTCGGAAACATTTTGCGCCCCGCTTGTGTGAAAGTACTTCCAAAACAATTTGGAAACAATGAGGATACTCCACTATATAATCTGATGCTGTGATCCTTTTCAGCGCGTTGCCAAAGTGCCGCTTCCGTGCCAGTTTTGGTAGTGACATTGCTCGCTACTGTACTTTCACAAGGTTAAGTAGTACTCTTCTGAAGACTACATTATTTCTCCAGTACTTATTGGGCTATTCGCTTGTTTCTACAATTACTGATTTTTAGATTGAATATGCCCTACATATAAATACAGCCTGTGTAAGCTGTAGTACATTCCCCGTGGAACATGTAAGAGAAGAGAGAGTTTTAAGTTTATCCAACTTTATTTTTCTCATCGGTATGACTAAAGTAGCCGGTCTTAAATACCCTTCGTACTCATACTTATCACCGAGTGATTGGGGTGTAGACATAGTGACACAATATCGTAGTGTCCACTATGAACCCATTCACGGCAGTGTATTATTATCATAATATGATCGGTGTCATAATACGATAAGGTATTGCACCTCCTGCACCGATACACATTTCTGCATAATATGAAATACAATACAATGTACTATGTACATGGAATGCGCGCAATATTTAGACGTCCCCACGAATGAAAATCTTGAAATTAATTTTCATTCGTAAATGACCAATTACCAAAATTCGATAATTGTTCATATGACCTATTTTTTACAATTAATTGGTCATATGAGTTTAATTTCCTCAGTGCTAATCTGATTTTTAAAAATTGTATAAGAGATTATTTCGGCTGCACCATAGCCAAAAATTATGAGGTTGTAAATGGCTCCCGGAGCCATTCATTTCACCAAAATGGTGTACTTTTCGAGACAGGGTTAATATCGGACCGCCAGTTTCGGGCTAAAACACATGTATTATGCTTTCTTAGTGCATTTGACGGGAGAGTCCCAATAAATTCTCATTTTCGTTGATAAGTCCGCGTACCTATAGACTGAGTTATGAAATAGTAGGTCAAGACATTTTTTGCCACGATTTTTGTTTGTCAATGAAAAGAAGTTTTATTCAACTTCACCTACACAAATAATTATCAATATTAAAATATTTTTCACAAACAAATCTGCAGCTGTACTTGTACTTGATGCATGGCCCATTCTTCAAGTGTAGACGCATTCCCGGGAGTAGAGATATCGTCTGTTGTCACCAATGGAGTTGTGAGTAGAAAGTGGAAAGTGATGTGGTCTTTTTAGACGAATTACGGCTAGTAGCTGTTGAGGTGCACCATAGTTATGAATGGTTGAGGCTGGAGATGGTAGATATTTTTGTAAGTGCATCTGCGGTCTGCTCCGTAGTTCTCACGTGTTCGATTCGTATGACGTTCTGGTTGATTAACTCACGAGTGCGGTGATGCTTTGAAGACGCCGTGCTTTCGGAGAATATTGTTGTGGGCAGCAAGATACGTGAGCTCTCATATCAAGGGCAGTTTCCAGAAAACTTTGGGACCCAAGTTTCATCTTTTCCCACGAGGATAGAGCTACGTATTCTGCTTCGCCGGAAGCCAATGCTATCACCGTCTTCTTCTTGATATTACAAAAGGTTGGCGTAGTATTGATGACTATTATGAACCCTAAGGTTGGAGTACTTGTATCCAGGTTACAGCCCCAGTAGGCATAATCCACAGAGCTGAGATGATTCAGTTGAAAATTATAGCTTCATTTGGAATGAGTTCTCATCCCGTAATACACAACATGATGAACTAGTTAAGAGTGAAGCTGCAGAGAATCACCCTTATTGCAGGTTACTAGGCAGTTTATTATACCTAATGATCACAATGCGCCCAGACATCGCGTTTGCAGTAGGAAGGTTATCTAAATACTGTGAAAACCCACAAACATAACACTGGAATACTTCCAAGATAGGTCTTTTTTACATCAAAGGTACTCGAGACCTGGAGATTTCCTGCGGCCTGGTTTACGTAGCTCACTCTGATTGGTTATAGCGACTACGATTGGAGTGGATGTCTCGAGAGCAGGAAATATATGAATGGTTTCATCTTATTGATTTCCGGAGGAGATTTCTGCTGGATATCAAAGAAGCAACTGCCATCACCACAGCCACTTGTGAATCTGAGTACATATCTTCACGTTCTGCTGCAAAACAGTCCATTTGGTTATCTTGCTTACCTGCAGAAATACTCGGGAAGCAATGGCCAACTCCTATTAAAATCATGATAACGAAGGATCTATAGCTTCTCGCAACTCCAACTTCACCAATCAGTGAAAAACACATATAGATATGCGCTACCACTTCGTGCTAGAAGCGTTTACCACCGCTCTCGTTACAATAGAACTTTATGCTAGAAATCAAGAAGTAGTCGATCTGCTCACAAAACAATACTAGTAGTTTTTGAGCGGATGGGCAACTCGGTGTAGTACACGGAGTTGAATTCCAAAAACACCGAACTATCTTCAGACTCTGATCTATGGATCATCCCGAATCATATGTCTATGGCAGTGTTGTATATTTCGACACAGTACTTCAATGATGAACTATGCTTACAATGTAGGCATATAACGTAGTCTACCACGTGTAGTCTACCCCGTGTATGGATTCGACCGTCGTTGTCCAAAGAAGACTCACTCTTTGTTCAAGCCACACTGTTAAGTACTACGAAAGTCTATAAATATTCTCCATTTTCATTTCATCTGCACAAAATAATAATACTAAATAGAAATATAATTCTTTTCGACTTCCGACACTTTATCCAATCCCGGAGTAACTGTAAACAAATCAATTCATCGAAAGGAAAAAGTAATAAAGGTCACAAAACTTCTAAAATATTCCACATAGTTCACGTAACTTATGAAAGAGTTCACAGAGTTCACGTAACTTCTAAAGACATCCACAGAAAGCACAAAATGTCCAAAACATTAGCTTAAAGATATTGAAACTTTTATAATTGCTAGCAGCAAAATCACACAAAATTCGAGCCGCGGTTTTCAATATGGGCCATACCCAAAAATGAAGGTTTTTATGTAGTCTATTATTTATATGTAATGAAACAAGATTAAGATCATTCCCTTTCTAGGTTCTTCATCCTTTGACTTTGGATTGAATTTTTGAACATTTCAAAGATGCATGCAATTAATAACGAACAAATTGTGCCTCAATTTTATTTGTAAGATACTTAAAAGGAAGAATGGTATCAAGTGACTTATTTGGACATGTCTTTGAAGTGCGTTGTTCCGACCGACACTGCAATGCATAACGCTTTTCTTTTTTGGAATTCCCGCAAGGACACCTGTTATCTCTTTTGAGACTTCATTCTTACTTTCTTAAGTTTCATAAGTGGAGGTAATCGAATTATATTGTCTCTTAGATGAGAAAATTTATCAACGTCAGACGAGGAATGAACTAAAATTGTAGTATCACTGTATAAATTTTTCCATGACCTTGAAATGTCAGATGAATGCATTTCCAATAGAAGTTGAGTAGAGATTTGGTATTCACGTGGAAAACAGGATATCATAGAACAATTTCCATTACAGATACATTATCAGCATTTTTAACACAATTCAACATTACTTGGTATACTCTTCCTGGTACACGTATATATTTTCCATTGATTATGTTTGTATAAAATTTGATAAAAAGGGTGCGAAACGATTAAATTCAGTATCCATATCTTCACGAACATGTGGTGGCATCCTACCCGTATTATTGCAAGATATTTCTCTGTGCTTATCAAATCTCCTTTTGATATTGTTTGCGAAAATCAGTAGAGAGCTTGTAAAAGAGGATTTGTGGACATCCATTATGGCCCGGTTTTCATATTCAAATTATTAGCCTCCCATTTTTCAACGCAAGAGACCGCATGATACTGTATATTGCTCACGGACCCGTATATTTGATAAGTAACTCAAGACATCAGGTTCCATTTATAATTCCCAATTCCGAAACTGTGTTACAAGAAAATAAAAGCTCATCCGCATTACTCACGCGACTGTGAAGTCCAGTTTTCAAAATGGAATCACAACCAATTCTTATAGTCGTATAAATGGCTTGCATAATTGAAAGACATATTAAATGAAGACGCTGCTCCTTTTTCTCCGCCTGTACAATCCACTTGGGTTTCAGAATCAAATTATTGAAGCACTGCAGTGCTTCAATAATTTGATTATGAAACCCAAGTGGATTTTACAGATGGAAACAATCGGAACATTATTGGAATCTGTTGAATACTTTTTCAAATACATGTATTTGTAAAATTATTCAACAGATTCCAAGCATGCTCTGATTCATTTAGTAGAATCCGAATATGTACCAGATCTATTACTCCCCGATTGGGACTCAGTATAGCTTGAACCAATAATACGAGGTAGTGACCTGTGGCGACCATGTGTGAGGTCATATACCGATATACTATGACACGTCGAGTTGAACATGAGGTGGTGCTATTAAATACACTATTACAAAAACATCATCATCATTGACAGTAGTAACTACTGCAGGATCAAATTCTGTCTGCTTTCTCTTATATTTTAATTTCTCAAAAATGCTGTGGGTGTCAAGATCAATCTTGATAAATGAAGAACGCATCTCCATTACTGATTTGGTAATAAATTTAACATGCCATCCCTTCGATGTTAATTCCACCAAAAAGAAAAGGCAAATATGTGTAATTTTATCCTCCGAATCCCCATCAATTGACCACAGGACATACTGATTGACTCTACCAACTAATGATTAAGGAAGTAGACTAATTCGGTATTGTGATAAAATAGATGTTACAAATGCACAAGACATATCAGGACTTGATGTTTGGTGTAGAGATATAACTACTCGAATCATACAGAGATAATATGCTGTTGAGCCACTTTCTTTGGATGAAATTCCCGGTGTTGAAGAAATAAATGGGAGGCAATTTGTACATACCCAATTAATTTCATCTTCAAAGGCATTGAAACTACAGGTAGTAAGCCCGCATGATTCCACGTCACGTGAACAACTGGTTGCTAAACGGTCACAGTGATTACACAAGTGTTTCCCAGTTGTCTGGCGGAGCTTTTCCAAACATTCAAACCTTTCGCATGTACGAATTTCAGCATGTTCATGACATGTTACTTGTTTTCCGACTGAGACAATTATCATAATTTGTCTTAATGAACGTGGTGGATCACCGAAATAGCTTCGGGTTGATGTGGAAATAGTGCTCCTTAAATGGAACGAAGTGAATTTGAATTTCGGATGGCATCATGCCCTCTCCTCTTTCCCGCCCATGCCATCAATCTGCCGATAATTCAAGGTACACTTATTGGTAGGGGTCTTTTTCAAAACACGAATAATATGATTTTGAGAGCGGGAGAAAGAGATATCGAAGGTGAAAGGAGGTTAAAATTTCGTTGAAATAGTGGGAAAGTTCCAGTTCCACCCATGTAATTATGGGATAATTTGATCTTTTCTACTAATTGAATTTTCAAAAGTTTATCCGAAATCAAAGGATGAAGATAGATACTTAGAAAATAATTGTAAAGTAATCTTGTTTCATTAGATATAAATATTAGACTACATAAAAACATTCATTTTTGGGTATTACCGATATTGAAAACCATGGCTCGTATTTTGTGTGATCTCTGTAAATAATTATAAAAGCTGCATTATCTTTGTTCTACTAGCTCGTACTATGACATATTCTATAAGAGTTAGTAACTGTTTGGACCTTTTGCGTTTATTTTGAACGTCTTTAGAAGTTAAGTGATATCTATGGATGTTTTTGAGAACTTACGTGACCGTTATAATTTTTTCTTTCATTGAAGCCGCCAATTCGCGGCCTGTGGCAGCCATAGTATGAACCATATGGATTCTTTATTCTGAGGTGGTGCAAAACAGACTCGGCTGCCTGTTACAGCGAAAAAAATTTGATACCAACCTATAATTAAAGGGGTTTATTGGACGCATTTATAAATGCTTATAAGCCGATAGACTGAACAGCGGGAGCGGATTTTCAGTGTCAGATCAAGTGGGAGAAAAAATATAATTAAATCTCAAGTGAAGACTTCGTTGAGAAACTTCCTGTCACTTCCGTCGCCTGTAGTTAATTAAGAGCCCCTTTTAACCAGGGGACATCCTTGAGGCTCATCTCCCCTATCTAAACCGAACGAACCTGAGACATAAGCGCAGGGTCCTACATCCGTAATTGAATCTGCATAATTTCAAAAGTACAAAATAAGAGGATGGACAGAAGCAGATATAATAATGTGAGAATGGACTCACTTCTTCTTCTCGTCATCTCTGCGATCGTATACATTCACTAGTGACCTCAAACTTTCCCAAGGCTTCGTTCTCGGCGACAGTAAATGATAAAGGCCGTAATAGAGTGATATCGCTGAAATATACTGATTATTAGACTGTCTACCTACCCTTCCTTTGATGAACAAGTACCCAATATACACATATACATCACTTTCACATGCAGACAGAAGAAAAATTCCTTCCTTGACAAAACACCTGAGCCACTTAGAGATGGCTGAGCTGCAGTTCTTCTAAAAAAACATCCGGCCACCCAAGTTTTCGGAGCATTTTTGCAGCTTCCTCCTCTCCATAATCTATGTATTGATTCCAGTACGGTGCAGTATTTGCATGCGTATCACGTCAACCCAATGTTTTCGAACACAATACCTGCCATCATAAAACCTCTTTTCGGTATTCAGTTGCTCCATGGTTGTAAAACCTGACGACCAATCTTCCATGTGTGAGTAAATCAGGACCATACTAAAGCTAAATCTGCGCAAACAACCGTACCAGGTCTAAAAATACTAGTGAGGAGCTATGGATATTCTGTTATATTTCTTATATTACAACTGACGGACGACTAGTAATTAGATCTAATATCGGAGAACATATAGAGAAAATCCATAGCCCCAATCCTATTTCATCTCCGACGACATGAATTTTTGGCGCGTGATGGAGTGCTCGATTATTAGAGGTTTGAAAATACCTATCCGGTCAAATAGATACCCGGATTGAACTCGATCTCAACATAGCATCTGTAGCCATTATATACCATATTTTCCACTTCCGAGACAGACCAGCCGACTATATGCAATACCCCTCCATCTTGATACGATAAAACTTGTTTAATTGACCTGATCTTTCGTATCTCTCCCATCATGCATTTGGAATGTTCTGCTATCGCACTGAGTATCAAGTATCACCACATTGCCTGATTGTCCTCTTGGAGTATAATCCGATGCACTTTAGTTTCGGATACATACATTTGGAGAATATTAGATGGACGAGGCGTGGCATAACGCAGAGTTTTCTCGAAGAAGTGGTCTAGGCCTTCCTACGTCCCTGTTCTCAACTTACAGATTTAAGCTTCGGAGAAAGATAAAATCGCGTGTTCAAAATCAAATAAACTGAATGGTAAGTAAGTACGTGCACTGATAAGTCTATGAAAATTAATTACCGATGCTCCAGTCTCTCCCCCCTCGTGTGCAATGTCGTTTGGAAAAATATACCCCCACTGCTAAAAAGATTAGTCAGTGGATGCTGTCGCTGCTTCGTGTATCGCTTTTTCTTTATCCACACTCTGCTTCGCTTCTTTATTTATACCCGATTTTTGTCCTCGATTCGACTCTGTCATGACACAGACACTGGAATTATGTGCATATCATTCCAGTGTCGGTTGTTTCCAGCAAAATTCGACTCTTAGAAGAGGTATATGCACCCCTTCGCAAACACAATCATAATGCGTACACAGTTCCGATGTCTATACATTCTATCATAGAAACTATAGTGACCCACTCTAGTAAGCACCAACATATTTTTCGATCAGTCTAATGCACATAGACTGAGAACACTGTTCTGGACTGGCAGTCCCAAAACTTTGACCATCTCACAAAACCCGCGATATAGGATCTGTATCGGATCCCAGCGTTCCCCCATATCCCACGTCCGCGACAGCTGAATGCATTGTGAGGTACAGGGGCATGCAACATCGTTCACTTTCCTCTATGTGTACAAACGCTCCCCAGTATTGCAGGTCTCAGAGAGACTGCCGCGAAAGCCGCCTCTAATCGATCATTGTGATGGGCGCTGTGAAACAAAAGTCGGGCAGGGGACAAATCCTGTTAGACCAATAAAACGATGTTTTTAGGCAAATGATGCAGGGTACGGGCACATAATGCTCCAAGTGTCATTTGGGAAGTCAAAATACGCTTTCTTGTAATGAGCGTATTAACCCTAAAATTGAAGTGAGGAATGTGTGCTGAGAGGATACTGTCAGTAAATTTATTTAAAACGTGTATTGCACTCATGAGAACACAACAGGTTGCACACGTGTAGTTACTACTGTACAATGTAAAAAATTGGGATGAGTACCCATGACTACAGTAGGCACACGTGTAGTAACTACTGTACTGTTGCGATAATGTGGAAGAGGCACGGGGTACAGAAACCGTAGTGCAGTATACAGGGGCCACGAAATAGCGCACTGTAAGCATAGTATAGTGAATTGATATTGGAAGTAACACGTACACTAACGTGTATTATACAATATCGTGTGTATGAATGGCGTACATTGGAACACAGAGACATCCGCCAAATGCAATATGTAAAGCCCGTGAACGTGGCATAGTGGGCCTCGACAAAGTACGAAAAGGACACGAGGTAGAAGAGAGGCCTACTCCCGTTTCAGAAAGCGCGGTAATTAGTTAGAATAAAATAGAAATTTTGAGGAACGAAAAGAACCTTTGTAACGGATTGAGATAATGAAAACGTGGCGAGCGAAACACAAGGGACCGACAAGTAATCCGACAAGTTATAACCACCGATCCGTAGCCGCCTTAAAACGAACAAGCTAAGAAGGAAAGACTATCACAAACCCCATCCGTTCCCTCCGTCTCCCTTCCTTTTCATCCTCCTCACAACAACTCCAGCGAAACCGTTCATTATCCACCCGAAAACCGCGTCTTCCCATTGTTTTTCTTCTCTTTTTTCGACGATTTGCACCAACACTGACCCCCCATTTCCAAATTTTAACACCCTCGACCTTTCCGACACACGCCGTGCTCATGTCGCAAAACGCTCCACCTCCCAACCCAGACCCATCCACACTGCCCCTGCCAGCACACTTTCAACTTCCTACTTCATACGACACGCTAAAACGAACGCTCCACCCCGTTCTTCCACCATCTGCCAGTGATTACTGAAAAACAAACCAGCTATCAAAATCCACCCTCGCACCAGCCAGTATCAAAATTTATAACGCAGTTTATAACGAATTTGCACTCATCAATTCCGATATTCCCCTCCAACTCCCCCACTCCACCGACATCATTGTCCCGGAATACATTCAAGATCAGCACGATGCCAACCCAAGGCCTGTAAATCGCACAAAGATGGGAGCCTTGGTTTCAATTCTCTACATCGTCGCCCTACAGCTCAAACCACACCTCCTGACAACCCGTAGACACCTTAAGGGATGGGCAAAAAACACCCCACCCATCAACGCAGCACCTCTTACGTCCCAATTAACTTCAGCCTTTGTCGCGCTCCTTTACGAGAAATATCAGCCGGAGGCAGCACTCGCAGTCGCCCTCAGCTTCGCAGGTCTTCTTCGTGCCGGCGAAGTTCTAAGTCTCGATTGGAAAAACGTAGTCCTCCCTGGTGATGTCCGACTATCCTCATACCCACCTGGTACAGCAGCACTAACTCTTTTCCAACCCAAAACGCATACCCACGTAGGACAGCATCAATTCCTAATTTTCATGCAGTGCCACAGTTACACTCCTCCACCACCGCGCACGACTTCCTGCATCAACTCTTGAACCGCAGCTCCAGGGTCTTCCCTATCCTGTCATATTCGCAGTACCATGCGGCCTTCTTCTACGCTGCAGCCTTTTTCAAACTAAACAATGCTCACTTCACCCCCCCCCCCCCACTCCCCGCGAATTTGGGCAGCAACTGAATCCTTCATTAACAACATCCAGGTCGAGCAGATAAGACCTAAAAGGACTCTGGGAGTACCCCAAATCAGTTCGCCACTACGTCATCGATGGAAAGGCCTGGCTTGCCTCCCGCCTAACCGATTCCCGAAACTAGAACGCCATCAAGCAGTACCAAACTTTATTCCTTCAAGTCATCGTCTATATCAGACGACATTTTACTAACAAACCTAACCATAACCCCTCTCTCCTTCCCCCATTGAAATAACGCAACATCATACCATCACTGTCAACGGGCCTCAAAAACGCATGCAGACCCGTACAATTTTTATTATTTTATTATTTTTATTTATTATTTTTATTTTTTATTTCTTTTGACCCGTTTCATCGTACACTCCTATGTTGCAACCCACGTCTTCTCCCTCCCCCTTCTTCAATTCGCGCCCATCCATAACGAATCATGCCGCCACCACCCTCTTCTAGTCGGTACCCGAACCTTCCAAAACCAAACTCCGAAAAACTTCCTACCCATTGCACCACTACTCGTTACCTTCGTCCTTTCCACCGCGCAAAAGCCTTCAAGTACTGCACCGACCACGCGTATTCAAATCACATACGCCTGCCACGCAAGCTCACCGACATCCATCTCACCCCTCACTATAGCAAATTTCTCACAAATTATTCATCGTCATCAGAACAATACACAACCATGGTTAACAATCCTACATCCCAACCCTGGTCCATAGCACTTCAAACTCCTTCCCTCCCCGTCCAACCACCCAACCCTCTGCCAACCGCAACGTTATCAGCCCCACCAGCGCAGGACGCAGCGCATTCCTCCATTAATCCCCAACTACCACTAGCCTCCCAACGCGTACCGCACCTCGTCTCACACATGAGAGCCGTCTTACTACCGCTACCCCCTAACCCACCCCCGCTCCCAATGAATATCGCAAGCAATTCCTCGCTTCCCTTACCATCCATTCCCCCTCACACGTCTCCACTACTGCCCCTGTCCCCCTCTTCACTACCCGCAAATTCTCCGCCGTCACCACCCTCCACCCTTCCGCTTCACACTCCCACTAACCTCGCGCCACTCGCTAATCATCCCCATTTCCACATTCTCTACTCTAACGGCCGCCCCCTCCTTTTTTACATACCCCCGTTTCTCTCCATCATGCTTCCCTTCCACCCGCTTCCACAATAACGCAGTTACTGAGCCTCACCTACGACGACCTCCAGACTACCATCAACCGTTATCCAAGGAAGGTCTGAGCGATCCTTTTCAACTATTCAGTCACCAACAAAGCCACTCCGCGGCCTCCAATCCAAGCCGACGACGACAGCCCGGTCGTGCAAAACGCAATTGTCAACTGCATAAAAGCCACTCTTCTCGCAGCGCTCTATTCTCCACCACCGCCGCACACACCGGCTGCCAAACGGCACTATCACGCAGAAACAACAACTTCAACATCAGACAACTACCCCTTACTCCCTGGCTCCTCACCACCTAAAATAGCCCGACATGACCCAGACCGCATAAGGCATGACAACATCAAAGCTCTGCTCCAGTCATACGCAGGGAACGACCAGGAGGCGAGAGCCCTTTTTGTGGAAGAACACCTCTCCGCCTAAATACTGAACTAATTCCTCAATTCGGGCGTGACCATAGTCCAACACGTCCAAACCTTCTTCAGTCACAAAAAGCAATCAGAGGCCAAAACATCGTACGCAGAAATGGAGGCTTACACGATATCTCGAACAATCCACCTCATCATTCTTACTTACGAAACACCCTATGCCACAGTCCAGAACCAACGAGCACTCGAAGTCCTCCTCAGGCGCCTGTTCGTCATCCTCCGCACCGAAACAGCAATTGCAAACAAACAATATGGAGACTGCTCTACATCCTTCGAAGCCCGGGAGTATTTCAACTAATCACTCCCCCACGCCACCAACACGATCCAACGCTTCGAAAAAATGACGGACGAAAATGTAGCCCGGATTTACAAGTCCAACCTACACTCCTAACGTCTCACCGCCAAGCAGGGACCCAAAAAGAAACACGATCCTCCCCCAACATACTAACGCCTTATAACCATTTTATTTCCCCCCTTCCCCTCGCTTCTTCATCCCTAACCCCTTTCCCCTTATTTATTCCCTCCGACACCCTGTTTTCCTACAACTCCTTCATTTCCTCTGTCAACCACCCATACCTAGGCCCTGCTGCCGTCATCCAAGGCCCCAACAATGCAAAGAAAGCCACTCAGCTCCCCGTGCTGAAAAATATACACATAATCCTCTCCACTTCAGCCTTCCCTCAGCCAACAGCTCTCCCTGTGCAATGGTCACCCTTTCTAAACATCTAACCACTCACTTCCCCCCTCGACCAAAAATTCTCCGATCACTCCTCTGATCCTCTCCTCTTCTCCAATGAATCCGCTGATCCCGCCTCCCTCTGCCAAAAAGAGGATTTTAAGCAAATCTACCCGCTTCGCCTCGCTCTTTCCCCACTCCGCACACCTCCCACACCACACCTGGCCTCCAAAATTTACGAGGCACCTTGACCCGTATATCGCGTCTACCATCTCCACAAATTTTGAGGAGACCCTCCAAAGTCCAATCCTCCACGCCCTCCAATCACCATCACATCACATACCCAAACCAAAACTCCATATTCCAACCACTTCATACCCGCTTTTTCTCGAACGTCTCCATGACTCCGGCCTCCTTTTTTGGCGCACGGGCCAACACCGGCCCTTATCCCTCTCTCTACATGCACCACAACTTGAGTTGACTTCCTTCGCGGTTTCAAAATCGGAATCCATGGATAGGCTACTTTCATGGCCCCGTTTCTCAAACCATTTCGTTCAACCCCTCCCTCCTCCCTTCCCGTCCTCCACTCCTTCCTAACCGCACCCTTTTCAATCACGTAGCACCCATCTCTGGAACTATTTCGGCCTTCTTCCTCGACATAAGCAACATGTTCCATAATCTCATCCTTACTGACTCTCTTGCCGATTTCTTCCCTCTACCGACTATTTTGCTTTCATACCTACCCTCCATCCTCCGCGCATACCTTGCTGACCACCTTAAGATCTCTAAACTTTCCATCCCCATCATGCTCCGCCCGCGCCAAGCAGTTCTCGCGATGGGCTTCACCTGAAGTGTTGTGCTCGCCCATATGGTCGTCGCAAACCTGGTTTCAAAATCGTACTTCATCTTCGGACAATCCATACTTCCATTCCGCCTCGACACAGCACCAACCTTCTTAAATCCCCCGTCCACCCCCTTCTCCAACACGACCGCTGCTCCCCTAATATGCCATATTATAGATGACATCGCAATTCTCTTCGCCGGCTAGTCGGCCTCCATAATCACGCGATGGTACCGTCTTTCCATTGTTTTTCTTCTCTTTTTTCGACCCATCAACCTACCCTGGGACGGGGTGATCTTTTCGGCGCCCTGAGGCTTTTTAGTTGCCTTTTGCACTAATTATAGCCTGCCTATCAGCCTTCTCGGAGGATAGACCCATCTGCCCATCGCTACAAACCCAAAAAACGACAGTTCGCCATTGTGGCTTAGTAAATGAGGCACAAAGCCTATATAAAGGAGAGTAAACATTGGGACCCGAAGATAGAGAGGGGGAACCAACGGTGTATGCCGACTTGAATTGCCCTCGCCTACGCTTAGTTTCTACCCCTGCGTGTGTCCAACCAATCAGAGCCACTCTACACGCAGTGTTGTGCGAAGGTATCACAATACAGAAATTGTGAAGTGACAAGATCGATAAGGTAACGGCAATCGATTCAGATTGTTCCCTAGACGAGCGCTTTAATAGTAATGAAAGTGCGAAATAAAAGGGAACTTGTGACGTGATATAATATGTCACGTTACAAGTTCCCTTTTACTACACGTGTCGCATACACTCTGATATTATCAGAGTGTGTGTGACACGTGTAGTGAGTGTAAGAGAAGGTCTCACAGAAATGTCATCTACAGAACCACTCAATCCAACAACAACTGTACCCATTTAAGGATGAGTACCCATGACTACAGTAGTACTCATTGACACACGTAAACACGTACCTCTTCCATGAAAGTTTCATTTTTTAAAAATTTTAACATCATTTTAAATTTTAACATCATTTAATGATGTTTCTCACCTGATCACACCAATGGCTGTATTTGAAAACTCCCCGCGTTTTCTTCAAGTCGGTCATGATGTCCAACCCGGGACGCATATCCATCACTGACCTTGACCGTCCTGACGTTCCTCCTCATATACGCGTCAACAATTAATGGAAACACAGCACGCAATTCAACATTACTGCACAACTTGTAAAGAAAAGAAATGGTTCTGAAAATCTCGGGGATGAGAAGATTCATGTGGAATTAGGTAAGAGTTGAAATGAAAGTATAGCATACCCAATTCTTATAATACTTCATCTGTGATTGGGACCGATATGATTATTATTTTAAGAGATACAAAAAAACGCATTTTGAAGAAAGGTTAAAAATATAAAGTCTCTGGAATTACTGGCCACCCAATTTGCATTTCATCCTAAAATTCTGTTCGGTTGCAGAATATCTTCGTGTTCAGTTATCTATTGTTGATAAGGAAGCGATTTGATGATCGAGCGATGAAAATTTAAGTCACTGAGAAATTGGTTGTATGTTGAGACAGGAAACAATTGCTTCCTAATTGGGATTGATTTATCAGAGAGTATGTGTGGGTATGGCCTATAACTGAAACCAACGTATTGGAACCCAAGTCTATCGATGAGCGTTTCAATGATTTGGGAAAGAAAGGATTGGAATCCAACTTCAATTATTTTCAACTTCCCGGGCCCATAGTTTTCTACTCTTTCTCTTGTTATACTGTCTCTGACTGCAACTACTTCTTGTGGCCTTCGTTTTCTCTGTCAAGAGGTATAATAATATTAATAATATTAAACATGAAATTGGAAAATACCATGTGGAATTGTTTGCACTTTGTGAGAGGTGTGAAAATAGAATCCGATGAAAAGGAGAACGAGGAGCTTCCTAGTTGCGGAAAATATACATATTTACATTACAGGTGGTAGGTACATTCTGTTCCAATGATACGAAGATCAAGGGACGCTTTCGAACAAAGTTTGTTCGTTTAACGATATCAAATACGCGAACGAATGGACTGACTTGAATACCTCACATTTCTTGGGAAATTAATTTCTTAAAGGATTCGACACTACCTGGAAAGCGACAGATTTTTTTTGTGGTACTGCTTCTGTGGCAGGTTCGTGTTGAAGTGGGACTGCAGCAGGTATATCTCGGACCGAAGCCCATAAGTGCCATGGAGATTGATTTTGCTGCCTTTGTGCCCTGGGTTTCAGACGATTGAATGCGTTGCCAGGAACAGCTAAAACCCTTACAATTCCAGGTACGACAGAGCGTGAAATAGATGTCATTTTTATTTCACGAATCGAAGAGAAGTGACGAAAGTCGGAGGACCAAAATTTTTGACGGTCAATAGAACCATTGTGACCCCTTTCTGGAAGTCTGGAACGACGATTTCTAGAAACGCGTTACATTAGAGCGCCAGCATGATGATTAGAAGAAGAGAAATTGGTTAATAATGACGTGTTTTGGGCGAGATTTGAGAACAACTGAGAGGACGAAATTGAAGTTTTGTACAGAACGAGCGTACATGTGTGTGAGAGAGTGATTGATTGGTGATTGAATGATTGAATACGTGAATGTGCATGTGATTGTGATTTTGAGTGTGAACTTGTTATTGTGTGAATTTTTGTGTGTGTTAATGCTTGTTTTGAGCTGAGAATAGATTCGTATGGGATGTCTCTGCCGCCGATATGTGGTCTTCAAGAAGTCGGATACTTATTATGCAATAAGGATGTAGTTCGATAATCAAATGTTTCCTGTTTCAGACTGAGAACGATTAACCTGTTCCAAATTAATCTGAAACAGAAATCAATGTAAGAGTCAATGACAACAAATTTGTTGGAATTGGAACCAGAATCTACACTCTTTATTATGTCTCTTTGCTCTAGGGAATGACCCGATTTCGTACCATTTACAAGGTATAGTAAAGTCAAACTACAGCAATTGAATGCAACCAGAATTGCGGATAATACATTTGTAAAAAATGGGAGGCAATAGAAGCATCGAACGAAATGTGGTTTGCAAAGGTAAACTGTGCATAGTAATCCATCCATTTTGATTTGGAGAAGGTTTTTATGATGTGATTCCCGACGTCAACACGAATACTCATCCCCGCTGATCCCATTATTGAAATCTATTTTTCAACTAATAATCGGATGATGTTGATATGGAAACTACAAGCATCTTATTGACATCAGCCATGACATTGTCCAACTTGTACCCATATTTTTCATCAACCATGACCTTCCCGACGTCCCACTCACGTACGCCTCAACTTGGCACATCATCGCCAGCACCGCAGCCTCACCTTCATTGTCATTGCTGATGTGTGTATTTTCATTGTTTTCTATGCATTTATCTCTCGCTTCGGATAATCAGTCTACTTATTCCTGTTTTACGTCTCATCTCGGAGAAACGGCCGAAGTGAACAACATCAGTAATCATAACTCTAATGACAATGATAAAGACCATCGCTTCCAACAATCGATGATAGTTATTATTTAATAAAATCAATCAGAAAAACAACATTAGTTGGTCCGAGAATGATGGGAGAAAGTAGGTCCAAAAAATTGAACATGAAAATTACGGTAGTTGTTAGTAACCTAAACTGTTTTCGCATCTCCTGGTCTGTTACCAAAGCAAACATGTATTCCAAAAATGACAGCAACAACTATTCGAAGACAAAGCAATCATGTACTGAAAGCAATATCATTGATTACAATCGTTATAATACCAACAGCAATATTCTTATCAATAACACCGTCATTATCATTATTCAATTACCTACAACTCACACGTAAGATAGGTTATAAACATTACAAACCTCTGCAAATGCACATACGATCAAGAACAACATCAACATTATTGACAACACGAAAAGAATTACAAAGTATTTTAAAAAGTATAAACAAAACATTAGGAAATCCAGAGACATCCAAACCATACATATTATACTGAGCGATCGGAAATGACTTACCACCAAGACATGCACATGGACAAGCATATGAAAATGTAAAATTTATGTTAACGCACGAATCAGCGTTCGCAGATCTAGAAGTTCGTTGGTATCTGAATAGAATAATAAATACAAAAGAATTGATAAGAATAGTTAAATTATTGGCACGTTATAAACAAATATTTGTTATAGATTATTTCAATCATGATAAATTCAGAAAAGTTGATGTTGAATTATTCGGATTCGAGCAAGCTGATGTATTGCGAGCAAATTTTTATTATACAAATGATACTTTACCAGTACATACACGTCGTGAAATAAAAGATAGGGTATTTTCACCATTCAATCATTTTATTGTACATAATAATCAAGCCAGAAACAAAATGATAAAATTAGGCATAGAATCAAAAGCAAAATATATCTTACCATGGGATGGCAATTGTTTTCTTACTTCACTAGCATGGAAAAATATAATAGCAGCAATCACATCCCTTGAAAATAATATTGAAAGGCGAAAAAGATATTCAACTAAATACTATTATGTGCCTATGGTTCGTATAACTGATAATCAGCAATTATTAAATGTGAGTTATGTACCTGAACATGTTGATGAAGAACCACAATTAATATGTAGGAATGATACAAAAGAAAGATTTAATGAATCTTTATTT
>JAULBU010010090.1:0-24415 GCA_032358235.1 Odonthalia washingtoniensis
ATATATGTCCCCTCCATCAACAGCGAGAAAGATATTATATGTTCATTACTTAGAGCTGAACTTCCATGTGGTGAAAGCGTAAACAGATATCGGACGAAAGAAAGGAGGGATGAAATTGTTGAAGAGCTATCAAAAGCTGGTACATTAGAGGGGCGTTTGAGACAGTTGTTGTCTGATTGTTTTAGTGTAAGGAAAAGAGCTGCTAAAGACCGATTATTTGAATTACTTGGCTATGGCTCTCTACTATGCCGATTCCATTTGAAGGAATCCGGTGCAACGGAACTAAGGGAGGCGGAGACCGCTGTCGCGAAGAGAATAATAATTAAATACAATAGAAACGGTGTGTTAGACATATCATGGTGGCGTACTGCGGACCTTTCAGATATTCAATTACCGTAATGCGGCAGTTCTGTTGATCCTTACGTTGACCGACACGACGACGATGAATAGATGTTGAATCTGTGTAGAAACAAGATCGGTCCTGCTGTATTGCATGCTTTCGTTGGATATATCCCAGATTAAAAAGAAGGGGACATTGTGGAAGGGACTGTAATGGGTATTCATCGCGTAGATTCTTGGATTTTTAGCTGTGTTAAACTACTAATTGTGAAGGAATATCGTGGGGGAGGTCGTCAGAAAGAATTCAACCCAAATTTTTCGAAGTATACAAAACTGGCGACGGAACAGTTAATTGGGAAAATAAGAAGGTTTGTAGAAGAATGGGTCCGTGAAGAGTTGGAAGTACTGGAATTTGTAGAGGGAGAGGAAGAACGTATGTTCAAAGCATTGGAACGTGACGCCAAATAATTATTTCCACGAAAAGTCCGAAGCAACATTTTACATCTGTTCAATCAACCTGGTTTCGACAGTACATCGGAACGCAGTGCGGAATTATTCATGACTGCTTTATCGCAGAAATAGCGTCTGACTGGAAAATTATTGATAAACTCGGAAAGCCGTACAACGAAGGACCAGCACGAAGTACTTTATTTGAAGATGGAGGATGTAATGAATTGTATGGAAATAGGGACGGAGATTTGGAATGAAAGAACATGTAATGTGAACTAAATTAATGTATACGACCATGTTATGTGGGGTATTTATCTTCGTCATCCTCGTCAGTATGAGTAGGTAGAGATCTGAACGAATCCCTCTCCCTGTAAGAACGATTACTGTAGAACCGTTTCCTCAGCCATGGAAACTGTTGATTGAACGAATCAATTCCGAACTTTGACCGCAATAAATGCACAGATGAACATATGGTACGAAATCAATGATATCGTACCACTCTACTGTTTTTAAGATATGTTCCACGGAACTTGTGTCTTTGCCATGTCTTGTGTAGTCAACCTCATCAGATGAAGCCCATCGAAGGCATAGGCAGTTCAGAACTTTTTCTACATTGTACATAGGCTGAGTGAATTCCATGTATTTTACGAAAAAAAAATTATTTATGTCCATAGTACGGTATTGTTTCGTATGTAATAGAAGGAGGACCTTTTCTATATAGTAAACGGAACTACTTCCGTCATCAAACTTCATAAGGAGGAATCTATTTCTTTCCTTCTTGCTCCGACTGAACTGTGTTTTTGCAAATATGCGTTGCCTTTTACGGCGATGTGGTGGAGCAGGTCTGTAATTTACAATATCTCTAGAACTATCATTCTGTTGCAACGTTGGAAGATGTCCGCCAAATATGTACCCTGACTTGGCAAATGTGAGGTAAATATCGGAGTTTGTAAGCAAGAGATCGTGGTTTCGGAAGTATGTCTGAACGAGATCCGTGAAGACTATAATACTGGTACGTGACAAGATTTTCAATATTGGAGTAAGAATTTGCGTTGTGGATTCGTTACACATTCCCATTTTTTGTCTTTTGGAAACAACCTGTTGTAACGTAACAGAAATACCGTCCCGTGCCGAATATGGAGATAACTGTGTTTTACGATCAGCCGTAGTAGTCGTCCCTGTATAATTATGTATAGCAATCTGGATGGAACGTTGTTTCAGAAACGCAGCATGTGTCGAAGTTCTACGTACATTTAAAAGCGTTGGTCCCATATTCTTCACTGTTTCATCCATTCTTGTTGCCATCCTTTTGGAAGTAGACCGATATGACTGTTTGAAGAATGTATTGAAGTGCTCATAAGGTGATGCATCAATAATATTTAGACTTTCAAACCTAGAAAGGTCTTCTAACACGTGGTATAGTAAATGGAATTTCATTGTGTGGCTCCCAGTATCGCAATGTTTCTGAAATTTTTCTATGCATTGCAATTTGAGAATAGTAATTCTGTCCCCGATGTCAGCTATCGATTCTTGTGACCATCCGAGGGAATTATTGTCGTATAGCAAATCATGCAATAATGTTGTGTAATTTGTGCAAATGTTTGTCAAAGCAGAATCATCCTGGTAACCAGTGACTCTATCGATATATCCTGCCACGAAAGGGAAAACCATATCCAAAGATTTATAATCTTTTCCCTCCAAAATTCCTCGAATTGAATTACTTAGGAAGAAACAGTTCAGATGTTGGGATTTTTGCTTTGTTGAGAAGTCAACATGAAACCCAGGTGCACCGAACTGGTTTTATATTGCAGCGAGGAATGAAATACAAGCCCGTAACAACGTCAAGCGCTGTGTTCGAAATTGTTTCCTGTTCTTCCGTTTGTCCATGCTTTTCATAGTTAAGAATGGACTTGACAGATATTTCATGAAACAAGTTTTGATTGCTTTAGAAGTATCGAGATGAAGGTTATGAAATGGTTAATACGTAAACATTGAGAAAAAACCTGGAAGGAGTAAGTGCGGATGTCTCTTCTCCAGCTTCTACAGAAATGGCACCCATGGTACGACAGAAATGTCCTGCAGAATTTGTTCTGATTCCATTCGTAAACAATTATTCTCTGCCATTGACGACGATGTATGTGATGATTTCATCAAAGTGGTAAGGGCATCCCTTCTTCTTCGTACATAGTCAACGGTCCTGGGAGACGATAATGCAGGTATTGGACCTGTCTTGAAATCGGTTGAAGTTCCCAAGAATCTCAAGCATGGACGTGTGGTGGTAAAATTATGTAGAACCCCAGACATGTCTTTGGTTTCTGGTATGTCACAGCAGTATGACACTATGAAAGGGAAGCAATTCCATGTCATCTTGTTGTTTATACATACTGTAAAGCCTTCCATGGAATTTTAAATTAACGGCGCAAGAATAGTTGTCATTGAATCATGAAACGAAACCATTTTATCTTCTCGACCCCGCACTGACGAGGTCAGTGGGACGTGATCGTCAATGGCAATAATGTCATCACTGTCCGTGTCACTAATGCCGCAGTAGTCCTCTATGACTTTATCTGACTGTGATCCTTGTAGCCCAACAGGAGGAAAGCCAACTAAAGTATAACCATGGTCTATCAGAAAACGTCTGAATTGTCCGGACGTATTCAAAAATGTGACATGTATGGGATAACCAACTAAGGATTGCGACTTCAAAGTTGTTGCTGTTTTATCGGTATATATATGTAAAATTCCAACAAAGAACTTCAGCGACGTGCCTCTGCTTTGATTCCACTCAATAGAAGAAGTGTCATTTGTCATTACATGGTTTCTTATGGACATGTACAACTGTGCAAAGAATTCGGAGTGCAGAGAATGTGAGATATAATCACGGTCCGCCTTGTTGAAACATGGTCTACATTTCACATCTGTGGTGCTAGCGACATTCATTTGTGTACGTAACACATCAATGATGTATTTTTTGTATAGGAAAGCTTTTCTATTGTCGTCTGACGCAGTGTGGTATGAAACCTCCAATTTTTGAAATCCGTCATCGATTAAACTGCGATCCTATGTTCTGCCCACAATTGAAATGCAGTTATGTCATTACGAACAAAATCTAAACTAAAATGGTCTGATCGAAGCATCCGTATTACCTTAATTTCAGCGACAATTCCAATTTCTTCTGATAAGGGTACCAAATGATTCGCTGTAACTTTTACACCAGTGACCTGTTCCGAAGGCTCGAAGGGACGATGATCATAATGAAGCGCACAGGCCGGCTCATTGCTGTACACTATTTCCACGTCATTTACTTCGTAATGAGCATCGGATCTGTCCGTGTGTGCTGATAACCGTTTCCATTTGTTGCATGTCGCATAGTGTGCAATATATTCTCCTTATGGTATTTGCATGACGTGGCATGTCGTTAGTAATCAGCCGAAACTTCTGTAGAGTATGTGCAATACGTTGTATGGCAGACGAATCTTTTCTTAACCATTATAGTGAAAGGTCGGATCCAGAATAATAGCGGTCGATGTCACATTCTGTGACTAATCAGAATATTGGTAGAATAATTTGTTAATAGGGACGAACGTATTCACTGATATTTATTACTTTTTACTGCCAGTACCAGTTGCCAATTGTGCCACTGTAAGTAGCCAAAAGAAATAAAATCATATCCCAATTTAAAAATTTAAAACTTTTCCTCCATATGGAGGAAAATGTTAAATAAATAATTGATTTTTTGATGTAAAAAATCAATTATTTAATTTTCTGCAAATTCTTGTCCTCCATACCGAGGAAAAAGTTTTACATATTTTTTGTTGTCGGCAATGTGTAAGTAAGATGACAGCCTGTATTAAGTAAATACATGACATTGCAAAAAATTGACAGGAACATATACTATATATGTAGTACACATTTAACTATAACTGTTTCTGAGAACAAACATACAATTTACATTAGAATAGGTAGAAATAATCTTAGACATGCAAGGTAAATGATAAATTCAATCAAGGAGCAATTGACAACCTAACGGTGGAACTTCAACATCTGCCATTCCCCAATCATCTATATTTTGTGGTTCATCTTCACTGCCATTATCACTTTCATCGGATTCTCCGTCGCGATGACGACAACTCGAAGGATTGCTTGAAACTTGTGATGTGACAGATTGCCGTTGACTTCTTCGGCGAAAACTGCATCCGTATGCGTATTATATAGCATATTTCAAATTGCTACCTTCCGGGTCAATATAAATATGATAGCTCAGTGATCCTGTTCCATTCCATCCTGCCCCTGCAAGATGAACGTAACACTCACCAATGAAAATAGACTGTGGGGGGATTTGAATTTCATGCATTTCCAAACAACTTGCAATTCTGTCCTTTTCGTCCTGGCTGAAATGTAAATAACGATGGGACACAGGAGCTTTTGATAACAATACACCTTCATTGGCAGTTGTAGTTTTGAAGTAACCGGGGAACCACTCTTCCTGACTTCGAAGTCATTGTGACCATGTTGAGGTGGACAATCCTTACCAGTGATGAGAAAGTGATCCCCACCGTTTGGAATTCTTGTCGGCCACTTACAATTGTTATCTAAATTCAACAAGGCGCACAAAATTTCAATCCATAAGTCCAGTGAAGCACGTCGTTTATCTATCCATACCTAATCACGATGACCTTCCATTTGATTTTCAAGTAGACTTCTTGTACTGGAGTAACGTCCAATGCCATTATTTCTGCCATGTTCGTCATTTACAGGAATACTAGTGTCGATAATTGGAATCCAATGATCTATATTGCTTTCATCTTCCAGCGCCTCTTCGCCCGGAAACCATGTTCGAATTTTGGTAAAACGTTCACGAATAGTCTGTGAAGGAAAGTCATGGTTTTCCTGAAACGCTTCTATATAGCTCTTACTCATTGTCTCATACATGTACAAAGGATCAGAAATAATCTGCAGAATGCAGTACCCATAACTATCCAATTGCTGTTTTTCCTGCAGAAGTACGCAAGTCCACAGCTTCCTTCAACATTCCTCGTTGCATGTAACCTTTTCTCCAATTCTGTGCGATCTCTCAGAATTTCCGTATGTTCTGCTTGCATGAAAGCAGCCCACATCCAAGCAATATCTCTCAATACTACTATTTGATCATACACGAAAAAAGGGGGCGCACGATGAGAATCTGAGATTAGTGTTGACTTCAGCAGAGTATCCGTATCGTATAAAATTTCCATAGCCGACTTCAGCAGAGTTTTTGTGTCATATAAAATTTCCGCATCCGCTACTTTCTTGCCTTCTCCGTCCGTCCTGTAAATCTTGATTTTTCTCGCCGGTGTTTTTTGACTTCTACGATCCCTCGTAACTCCATTGACGGTATCATCTGTTACATTGTGTCTTCGGTTTTGTAGCATTTCTTCAATGGTCACTACATCTCTACACATCTTGTTTATTCTATTCCACAAAGCACTACATCCAGGTTGCATAACATTTAGAGGTGGTTAGTTATCATAGGGGACAATGTTATTTGCCACGGTAGACCTTGGCAAGGGCCTCGGAATTCTACCTAGTCGTTTTGTTGACGTTGAATTGGCAGGTAAAACGTTACGTTTTGTTGATGTTGACCTTCCACCACTTGTCAATGCCTAAATCTCTGGCGTGTCTTCTTCCGTGTCAGACAATATGGCATTCTTTGGCTTTGCGTTCTGTTTTTTTTGCTTGTGATTCTTCCTAGTCACTACTCTGTAGGCCAATAATTTCACGTTGCTGCCTTTCATTCCCTCTCGTATGTGCTGGAATAATTCCATGGATACCCATTCGTGTTGTTTGATTTCCTATATTCCCACCGTCATTACTTTATTTTAAAAAGCACTGCCATAATTTTTTGACAAGTCTGTTATGGCGAGTACTTGCACGGGTAGCCAATTTTCCAGACCTATTTCAAACACCATACTCGAAAAGTCGCACGTGATTGCAAAAGGTCACATGTATAGTTTTATGTCTTAGTCCTGTGTCTGGGATGAAAACGTTCATTAATTCCTGCATTGTCTTCGGAACTTCTTCTTCTAATAAGTCACATTCACCGTTTGCAATTGCTTCCAACAAAGTCTGCATATACTTTAAGAAATTATTACCAAGCCGATAGAAAACAGTTGCATCAAATGTTCCCTTCGCTTGGCTTTAAAAATAAGCTTCAACTGCATCCAATAGGTACATTATAGTCCCCTCCGTACCTTTCATGAGAATTCCACTGTCCAAGTACGTCACCCCTCTTTTACCAGAATCTTGCCCAGTTCTAAACTGCGGCATGGTCTTGATCCTTCCCATGACAGATTTTAATATGATAAGCATCTTACCCACATGAACGTACCGTTCGTATGTTGAGGTACTTTTCATATCAATAAAATTTGACCTTTCCATATCCCTCGCAGTACCCACTGTCCTCGCTTCTTCAAACGGTATCTTCTATTGTTCAGTAAAGGTCTTAGTATATCGTATGACACTGCTCATGAGGTCAATGAACGAAATGTCCACTTTTGTTTTCGACGATGATGTGTTTCGAGACCAGCTGAGATTTATAACTTCCAACAGTGTCATGGTCGCCTTGTCAGTACGTACGAGAAGAGCAACACGAATACGTTCTCTTGCCCAATTTGTTTCCGACGTTAGCTTTCTACCGAGAATCTGGAGTGCGGACAGGCGATGTATCCCGTCCACAATAACTAATGACTTGTCGGACTTCAGTACAATTATATCTCTTTCCTGGCTGCGTAATTGCGAGATACCAGTATAATTTCCGTCAATATCTTCAGATTCGAAAGTCATAAAGATCATTCCGAAACCAACTTGATACCGCTCTTGTTCAAAGGATTTAACGATTGTATCACGATTGTCGGTGATGACATCCATGAGAGGGTTCTTGACGTTTCTGACTTGACTTAATCGAAGCCATATTTCGAGATTCACATAATTACTAAGACGAAAGTCTCAAAGCTGAACAGACCTCCAGCTATCTGTCTCCTCATTACCATCCCTGTTTGTGAGTTGAACTGCAATAATCTTCATCATTTGAGAATACCAGCAATGAACACCATCTTCTGATTCCAAATAACGGAGCATTGCTGGGTTGGCACCACTTTCATTGTTTTGATAATACGGATATTCCCGTTCCTTATGAATTGCCTTGATTTGGCCATCGATTTTTTCCACTCTGTCTAATATTTCATCCGTTGCAGCCGTTGCCCAATTCGCTGCACTCTCAGAGTTAGTTTTACTTCCAGCCCTCACTTTCGCTGTATCAACAAGGACTTCACTCATATCCGAACAACCAACCTCACGGCACCCTCGGGATGACTTCATCACTTCAACAGAATCATCATATAGACAGTACAGCTCAACAGAAACATCTGGAACTATACCCCTTGCCGCTGAATCGGCACCGCTTTCCTATACAAGAACCATCTTGTGGAATAGTTCTTCACCTCTTGCCAGGAGGTAGCGACGCATGAGACAATGTTTTTGTGCAGATGCAGAAGATGACGACATATTTCATTATAAACGTATTATGTTGAAGCTGAGAAATATTGAAGTTAATAGACGACGTCTGGTTGAAAAGAAGGATATCGTAAAGTCAGTTGATGACGGCTGGTTGTGAAGTGGGATCTCGTAATGTTGTGCGCCTTATATAGAACAACATATATTGCGATTTGACACCGACCTCGCTTCAGTTGAATGACTTTGATGATCGGTTTTTTGTCTTCGTTATGAGAAGCGGAAATGTTGTTATCATAAACGGAACTGTTAATATATTGCGATTTGATAATGACCTCGCTTCAGTTGTGTGCCTTTAATGATCGGTTTGTTGTCTTTGTTATTATAAGCGGAAATTTTGTTGTCATAAACGGAAATGTTGCATGACTTTCTTAACCGAACGGTTCTTTTGTAACGACACAATAATTTTTCCGCGTCCGGGTGTGTTCTACTCCCCCGTGCTATATTGCAACATATTATTGCGGCAGAAAGCATTACTCGAAAATCTTCTCTAATACTTTTCCTCCATATGAGGGCCAAAAAAATGTTGAAAATTAAATAATTGATTCTTTGTTGCAAACATTAAATATTTAATTTTCTGCCAAAAGAACTTCTATATGGAGGCCAAAATTTTACAGAAATTTAAATAATTGATTTTTTTGTTGCAAAACATTAAATATTTAATTTTCTGCAAAACATTGTTGAAAAAAATTAATTATTTGATTTTCTGCAAATTTTAGACCTCCATATGGACGAAAATTTTAACATTTTTTCTTCATCTCCAGAAGCCGTGCGGAAAAATAAATGTTTATTTTTATACAATATATACCAGATCAGAACATTTTATAACTTTTCTGGGTATAACATCGTGGTACTGCTACCGTTACGTTACCTTCTTCACGTTTGTTCATATTCTTCTACCATCAACATCGACTATTGAGCCTCTTCACGATTATTACGACCTTCCACAGGCGTTATATTACCTTTGCAGCAACACTTTCTTCAAAGTCATCATATTAGCACCATAAACATCTACACACATCAAGTCAACCTAAAAGCGACGCCGTACAATTTGATCATTTTAACAGCAACTTCACAGTCCATATATTCTTCTCCACCAACATCAGCCACAAGCAATTTACATCAATTTCAATATTCTACATCCCATTCCCCAACAGTTTTAAACTTCTTTTTCAACACGGAACTGAGCAAAACTACAACATGTCATCTTCAACCTCTACTGTAAAATGCTCTACTTGGAAAAACTCAGCCGGTGAATCTGAATTCACTCGATTCCTGCTGTTTTCCTTTATTGACAGTTTCTCCGATTCATCTTTCAAAGAGAAATTTAACTACGGGAATGTCAACTTCAATAATTATCTGGAATGGTTGACGTTACATGATGACCCGATTTCCAAGCGCATAACAACACGTTTTGAGAGCAAGGCCAATGACAGAAAAAGGCTTTGAAACAATCGGTATTTGAGTCTATAGGAGCTAATGGTGACAAGGTTCTAGCAGAAATGGGTTCTCATCAAGTGCATCAGATAGCTCGGGCGTCTCTCTCCATACACACATATGGTTGTAGAGATGAATTCACACTGCAAATGTTCACTGACTTGTTCACTGACGATTTCACTTCAACTTGATTCTTAGTTGGTCCAAAATTCATTCATATGATCATCCAGTCAACTGGGAAAAGTCCTAGACGGAACTCATTCAACATGTGTATCGCAACAATTTTCAAATGTCTCCTCTTTCACGACAGAATTTCATTTGTCTCGGAGACAATGCTAAGGAAAAATTTGAAGACGCGTAATAGAAATATTCTCAGCACCAAACATTTCACTGGTACTGGAAAAGGGTTCGATTGTCCAACAATTTTCAAGACGTGGGCAAGACTGGAAACATCAATAGACAGTCCTCTATTCAGTACAATGATGTAATCGTACATCTTTTTCAACTCAACAACATCAAGATTCGAAGTTCTTTCTACAAGGAACGATGATTTTTCTCCAGTTACTCCAAAAACAACATTCACGGAAGATGAACCAGTCACTATCGAAGAGTTGGCGTTCAAACAAGCTTGGAAAATAATAAACATAGTGTACACAGCATTTCGTTACATCGAATCTTCATGTTTCACCAACCTACACTAACTATTGTGCAATATCTCGTTGTTCTATCCCAATTCCAACTTGGAATCAGCTCCGATGCCGAAACCTTTCATTTGTGATCGGCACAGTTCGGAATTGCCGCACTTCTTTTCTGGTATACCTGGTCATGTATCCGAGCTTCGCAACTTATCGGTTCCAGTTAGTAACCCCATGGAAATTATGAAGGACTTTGATGAGAATATTTCGCATTCAGAGGAAACGGAAACAGGTATTGGGAAAATTGAACGTGAGCCGCCTTCCAAACAATTACAAAGAAATACGAATAAATCTAAGGTTAGTGGCAACCAAGAAATGGAAACATCCCCAAACAAATCTTCGGATATCCCGACAGAAGTTGAGGAATATAATTATATCGAACGAGCAGCTTCAGATGACCTGACTACAATGGAACTGAAAGCAATGGAAGTGCTGAAATTAAGTATGCATAATTACTTTTTCTGCTATGACTGCGATTTTCAGTCCCTTACTGACACAAATGAAGATTCTGTCTGTCAGACTCTACAAAATAATTTTCATTTTATTCAAACGGACCCACCATACAAAATTAGACATAACAACGACTACCCAAATTAAGATCACGATTAGTTCACAGTAGAAGATATGAAAGCATTGCTAGATTTCTCGGAATCTGTTTTGACACCAGCAAGTCATGCGCATATTTTTTGTTCGGAAATGTAATTTTCTTCCTTGGTTCAACAAATGAAGTCGAAGAAGAAATTAATACCATTGGAAACCCCGAAGAAGATTAAATTGGAAAAGGATACAAGACTGAAACACGTGTTTTCAGTTTGAAGGAAACGCCGCTCCATTACACGAAGTCAAGGGGTTACTATGCATCAGATCCAAGAACACCCCTTCTCACGCATCTCTCCGTGGTTGTACATGCAGTACACTTCTGCAAGAATGGTATGGTATGGGATCATGCTTTGAAAAGGGTAAACTACAGTCGTTCCTGGTTCATTACTTCTGTTCATCCTGGAACATTTAATGAAATGAATAACGTCCCAAGGGTCCCTATCCTCGAAAATGATTTCTTTCTATCTCAGACGAACTCTTCCGGTCTAGGACCAATGCTTCGACCAGAGCAAAAGTCAAGACAGAGGATGATGGATATTTTCCTGAAATTTACCCATCCTGGCGAGTTTATTGTAGATCCATTCTCTGGTACATTATGGCACTGTGGCAATTGCATGTATGCTTCTTCCAAAAAGTAGAAACTTTTTCGCTGGCGATACGGATGATAACTGTTTGCAATGCTCCTGGACACAACTGGTCGCAGTTTTCACTCGTCAGCTACTCAACGATCAATCCAACATTGAGAGCACGGAAGACAACCTATTTTCTTCACAACAATATTTAGGAGAGCTGGAATTCATTACCGTGAAAAAGGGACGTATGCGACATTCCTCATGGACTCCCCATAGTTTAGAAATTCTGTAAGCACGTTCGTCACTTCATTTCACAAGCCATTGGGGATACATCTTTCTATAACAACGGTGTTCCCATACGGTGGGACAAGTCGTAAATATCATGAAAGCGAGCCCTTGATGGAATACCTACAAATATGTTTCTTGCAATGGAATCATGAGCCCTAAGTTTTTTACTGAAACCATCCCAAATCGAACATGATGAAGCTGTTCTGCAGGTTTTCGCAGAAAAGACAATTTACGAAGGTTTTCTCATTTGTCATTACTGTGGAACAATGGTTTACGGAAATATCTTCTGGAGTCATTCAATTACAAAAAGGTATGGTAAGGGATTACTTTTGGTATCTAAGGCTCAATTCCTAAAATACGGTGCCAATTTTTCAAATAAATTCACGGCAAGTGATGGATCTAAAAAGAAGGCATGGATTGTAGCTGCCCCTTGGTATATTATAAGATATATTAATGATTTCCATTATCTCCCTAGAAATAAATCTTCGGCTAACGACAGATTGAATAATCCAAGAACTGCAAATTGTACTCTCGTGCAAAATAGAAAGTTGACAACTGATGCGGCTTCAACTTCTTACAAAACTTTAAAGATTCATGCTCTATGTCATATTGAAATTGGTCACGAACTTTTCATTGATTACGGTCCTGGTCATGTTCATCACGTTAAACATAGCTAGTACTTTTATTTTCATTTTTCCTGTCATTTTATCTTCAAGTTGTCTCTTCTTGTGTACACTTCATTACACAATTATCACTATAACTACATTTACTAAACTAATATAAATGATTTCACTATACACTGTCAATGCCATGACAGCCTGTCATGGTACAAGTAATAATATCTACGATATATTTTGAGGATAGAACATATACTTTATTACTTGTCACATGTATCAGAATGACAGCCCACCATGTTACGGTACAATAAATGGCTCTCAGTATCAGAATGTAACATTCCAATAGCCAGTTTTATCCATAAGATGCGAGCAACCATACGTTGCGATTACTAAAACAAAACATGGACAGTTCGTACAAATGAAGCTTGAACAAATTACCACACTCATCAACCCATACATAATTTTTCCTTGCAATCATGTATGGGCAGGTGGGGGTAGTCACTATGAAAAGGTAGGCATCTGTAGTACAGGTGCCTTCGTTCTCACAGTGAACTATATCGTAACGGAATCTATTTCCTATCCTTCCACACTTGAAGTGCGCAAGGGTAGGTAATAGGTTACGTTATTCCCTTCCCCAAGTTGAGAAGAGAAAAACTAACAACTAATAACTAAATATGCCAATTCATTTCAACAATTCATTCTACCCAAATATAAACCGAAGATAATCATTTACGACCACGCGAGGGCCAGGAAGTCATGTTCTGCTTCCCAGCCTCCACGAGATCGCAAACGATTTCCTGCCTTTCCAAACTTGGGGAAAACAAACACTAACAACTAAATATGAAAAAGTAGGTAAGCGTTCACGATCTCACGAGGGCCAGGAATTCATGTTATGAATCCCAACCTCCCTAAGCTCGAAAACGATTTTCAACCTTTTTACACTTAGGAAGACAAAATATAACAACTGAAAAACTAATAAATAATAACGAAAAATATTTCTTACCTTTCCGCACTTTGTGTGAATGGTAGTTACAAGAATGCTTGGCATAGAAAGGAAGGGTATACAAAACTTTTTACAACTGATGCAAATATTCCCTTCAGTAGACAGTTTACAAGCAATGGATGTACGTGGAATATTATTGTTATGAAAACCCTTTCACCTCTTCAATTTATCGTAACAGTAATCTGAACAGGTGAAAGGGTTTTTATAAAATTTCCAACGACTTGTTGACAACTTGAACATGTACCAAACATATCCAAGTTGTCACCACGTCGTTAGATACTTGAAGTCTTATCCTGGGAAAATACCTTCCATTTATTATTGATTCCAATCGCCTAGTGTGCATCATTGTTTTGAACGTGTCCGTTCAATCACGTAACGGACAAGTTAAATTTATAATCTCTCACGTCAATGTTGAATATGTACCATACATATCCAAGCTATCATCACGTCGTTGGTTACTTAAAGTCATATACTTATAAAATCCCTTCCATTTATTATAGATTACAATTCCCTAATGTGCATCATTGGTATGAATGTGTCCATTAAATCATGTAACGGACACTATACATTTATAATCTCTCATCTAAATGTGAATGGCTCCCTTTCAGTTCTTCAATGTAGGCATTTATGACGTACAGTAATTTCATTGCTGGTGGCTTTCCTGCACTCCTCTCTGACATGTTTGTATTGCTGGCGGCCATACACGCACTACTGAGATCGCTGTCTTCATAAAATTGGATTAAAATGTGGTGGCAGCAATGACCAAAATTGGAGCCCACATTATTTGTTAAGATAAATTGTCGTAACTGCACGTAACTACAAAATACTGAATTCCCGGACTTCATAAAATTGCCAGGTTTTGACAATATGAATTCCCGGGGAAAAACTACGATGTTCGAATGTCCATTCTACGAATGGCCCAATGTTGGCGGTAATATCGATAAAATGAATGAATGGTTCCCTGGAACATCCGTACATTTTCACCGCTTGGAAGTACGCATTCACTCCCGGAAACACAGACGATGTACAAGGCCAATGATGACTATTTGGGTTGACTTTCTTACCTCAACAAGTGCTGTCATAGACAACAGTAGAAAGAATAACAGGACGAATTTGCTGATAAAGTTACTGTATAGGATAGATCACATAGCGACAAGGAGGTCAAACAAATTACTCGCCTCAGCCGGGGAAGAAGTACGAGAAGAAGAATGAATGGCAGAATCCAAGCTGGAGGCCAAAAATGATACAGAAGCTGAAGATCTAAAAGAACCCACTCCAGAAGGATATTGGAAGATAAACCAATAAAAGGAAGAACCTGAAAAGAAAGGGAGAAAGGAGACCTCCCCAAAAGTCAGCTCTAGAAAACCCTTCGTGTGTAATAAAAACCATCTTGCAAGGGACCGAAACAACCGGAGGATGTTTCAGCAGCAGTGAAGAAATTGAAGTTGAAACACCTCTCAGCCCTCATCACGATTGAAGATTTGAATGTGATTTACCATGGTGAATAAAACGCAAGCGGCGAATCTGGTGAAGAAATGTCAGACAAAGCACAATGGGTAGAAGGAGAACGAAGTGAAAGCGATTTGGTTTTTTGAAAAAGTGACCAATGTACGGAATTAGAAGCCCAACTTCCAGACGCTTTTTCATCCACGGGTGTGAAATGACGCATGATAATCTAGAAATTCACAATACACATAAAGGAGAAAAAGGATATCTCAAAATTTCTGATGATGTGTCACTTGACACTGAAAACATAATTCCAAAAATAGAATCAAGTCCAAGCAAAAGAGGTCACTCACAGAGACATGCAACCACCCACCCAGAAGAAGAAACGTTTGTTGACGGGGGACGCCCACAGAAAGTGACACATGTAGAGTGTATGAACACTACATCCACCAATGAAAATCTCAGTGACGCTTCTATATTGATAAAGCTAGATACTGGCGCGAACAGGAGATCCATTATTTCTTTCAGACAATACGAGGCGTTCTTCGATTTATTCATACTGAAACAAACCATCAGACCCCTGAAAGGGAAGAAGGTGAGGGGATTTGTGGGGCTCATAAAAGCTATCGGTGAAGGAAGAATCCAGATACCTTTCCGAGATCTGATATTAATAATCGACGTCGACTTTCTACTTCTGACAGATGGCAACACCAGAACTCTCTTATCACTCAAGGATATGGTAAGGAACAAATTGGATATCAGCTTATTTAAGAAGCATATCACACATGGAAATAGGACACAGAAGCTAAAGTTCGAAAACTACTATTTAATCCAGCGATGGAATCCAGCCGATCAACCGTATGTCTTCTATACATTTGAATAATTGCAGAAAATACATACGACGATCGGCCACCCTTCCATAAAAGCCACCAGTAACCTTCTAAAAGGTCAAGCGGCCATTCTAACGACAAGAGAACAAAACGTTTCATCACAAAGATTGTGGAAGATTGTAGAACATGTGTCAGTAGAAGCGCAGCGACTCGACGGTTCAAATTGACGATTAGCACGGCAGATCTTCTGTTCAACCACAAGGTGTAGGTGGATACCATGCGGATATCAGGTAAACCAGTAGTCCACATGGTGGATAAGGCTACACATTTTACAGCGGCAAGATTCGTCAGAAACCAGACATCAGCAGAAGTTTGGAATGCGATCCGCCTTATGTGGACCCTCATCTATTGTGGACCCCCAGACTACCTGAGTATTGATCAAGGAAGTAATTATACTTCAACAGAATTTAAAAACAACGCTCGAAATGATGGTATATTAATTAGGGGGCACCCATAGAGACCCCGGGGAGCAATCGGGACTGTCAAAACATACCACGCTCCACTCCGACGATTGTACCTGACTTTACGCGAAACTTTGGATAAAACAACCAGCAACGAGTACTGCCTCCTTATGTCTACTTTCGCAGTTAACAGCGTTACCGGTGCAGAGGGACTATACCCAATGCTATTAGTGTGTGCCGCCATACCACTACCAGCCCGAACATCCCCGGATTGAAACCCAAAGATCAAGATCTGAAGCTATCGACCAAGCAATGACGGAAATCACAAAGGGGCAAGCCAAGCGAAACTTTCTCTCGGGATGGCTCATGGAGATAGACCACGTGCAGTCGAACAGTCTTCGGAATTGCGGAAGTTACTCGCGGGGGTAATGGTATTAGTATACAGAACAGGATCCAATATTTGGGAATGGCCTCACAGATTCATATCCATCGAGGGAGAGACAGCCGTAGTATAGACAAGCAGTGCATGACGTTTATTGAGGAGCACATGCGTCAAACAGTGCACACGTTCCAACCTGAATGACGATGATGAAGATAGACATTTAGTAGTAAACTCAGTGACTACGACACCAACAGCTCAATATTTCGAAGAAGCTCGCCGCACGGAACTGAAGGGCTTGATAGACAATGGAGCCTTCGCCCCAACCCCTCGACAAGATTTCTAAAAAGCATGAGGAACTTTGGCTCCAGATTTATCAACGAGTTGAAAAGGGCGAAGAATGGTATACGCAAGAAATCCCGACTAGTAGCACAAAACTATATGGACCATGTTTCAACGAAGATCTCAACTAAAGTCCTACGGTCCATCGATTTCCACAACTACTCCTGCTCTCCCTCACGTATTCATTCAATAACATAACTCTATTCATCCTAGATATCACCCAAGCGTACGTGCAAATCACGACAACCTTAGAGCGTCAGGTATACATCGAACCACTGGCAGAGATGGACTTACCAAATAATACAGTACTACGAGTCATGAAACCATTGTACAGCATCCCAGAGAGTGGACTACATTGATATATTACTTACCTTGAGCACCATCTTGGGGAACTTGGCATGACTCGGGTCCGCGCCTATCCATGCATGCTAATCAGAAAAGTGAAGGGCAAGCTCGATGGCATGGTAGCCCTACAATTCGACGATTCCCTAGTCATTGGCATAATCCAATTCCATTATGATGAAGAAACAGCCTCACCAAAATTTAAAACCAAACCACGAAGCTTCCTCAATGAAAAATATTTACTTTTTAATGGCTTGTACATCACGGGACACACGGACGGCATCATTGGGATAACGCAGGAGGATAAAATCAAGAAGATAATTAAACATAAGACACAGGTGGAGTTCGTGAGATCTTGAGCACTGGCGCAATATTTCGTCGTATGTGTACGTCCAGACATATGTGCGACGATACAACTCGTGGCACCATGGAAGGCACATACTACAGAAAATGAGATAATATCGTACTCCTAAGTAGTAGATCGGTTACATGAGACGGCACATATCGGATTACGATACTGCCCATTGGATATTACTACAACTTGCATGGCAGTAGTTAGCTACGCCGCATTCGGAAATGGAAAGGATTTTCGTAGCCAATTAAGCTCCATAATACTCTTGGTCGACAAGAAAGGAACCACTAATATCATCCATTACGCCATCAACAGAGGCAAAAGGGTAAGGCTATCCGTCCACGCTGCTGAATTGCAAGCCCTGGTTCTCGAATTTGACTATGCCTACATTGGTCGGGACATGCTGACCGAAATTTTGGGCAGAGAGTTGGGAATAAATTCCTACGTGTATATCAAAACTCCCTTTGATATGATAGCTAAAGACGGCAGTACATCGGAAAAGCGTCTGCAAATTGATATATTTTCATTATGGGAATCATATGAAAAGTGCGAACTTGCTCACCTTAACTGGATTCCAGGGAAAACAAACCCAGCAGACTCTTTAACGAAAACGGTATTATCTCCAACAAGCCCGTTGTGGAACTTGATTGAAAACAACAAGTTGGATGTTCACGCATTTGGATGGGCAACGGTGACGGCATCGACACACAAAGCAAAGTCGTCTGAGTGTTGATTTGCAGGACACGATTTGTGTTTCAAGGCGTAGTAGTCCTCAACCGGAGATAGCAACGCAGCAAAGAAGAGAATTCACCATAACAATGATGACATATCATTGACCTATCATTGACATATGAAACATTTTGGCGAAACATGTAGGGCATAGTGTAGTAACCGTAGGCCGAGGAGAACCTTTACACTACAATCACATGACACCTTTATACAAATTATCGGAATTTAATCCGAAGGAAGAAAGCTGCCTACTTAGTACAGTATTTAGCACAGTGAATCACACGTGTCATATTTCACCGACCTCCGATTCGAAAAGGAAAGAATGATATAAAGAGGAGGAAATTCCTAGATGTGAGGTAGGAAGAAAACGATTTTACCAAATTAATAAAGAACAACCTTCTCGTCTAAAAGACGACAAACCGCTGCAACCTTTATATGGCCATATTCGACAAAGACATCAGACGTATTAATGTTAGAAGAAATCCTACGGCATTCAACAAATCTTGAATACCTAGCGTATTTCGCAGTATCCACGATCCAACCGCGAATCCAGGGTTGGCACAAAGCACTGCAATAGCAGCGCTAAGAATCCGCACGCTCCCGCAAAACGTTCGTAAAGGACGAAGGGAGATGATTAGTTCGAGTATCATTTAATCACACGGCAAAAGTATACGTCAGCCAATAAAAGGAACCACCAATAACGTAGCAAAACAATTATAAGTCTAACATATTGGAAGGGGGCCCACGTGTTGGACGAACCAATCATCAAGAAGGGAGTACAATTGGATATTCATTTATTGAGGTCATCCCCAAAAAGGGTGGCAATAGTGAAGGAAGAGCAGAAGGCAAAATGTACGACTATCACAGGTTTTACGAACATCTATTGAAGGAAGCGGGGCTAGTAAGAAAAAGGGATACAGACCCGAAAGGGGAGAGATAGAGCAAAGCCAAGGAAGGAAGTCAGGGGAAAGAAAGAATAAGCTAAAAAGCGAACATCGTGTTTAGTAGTCTCTCAGCAATTGCCTTTCTCTTTTCTTCCCCTGTTCCATTCTCATTTTTCTCAGCAATTTTTTTATTCGCTAGTGCGAAGAAACTTGTAGAATCAGAATCGTGCAGAAAAAAGCTGTGGAGCTCAATCGCTATCATTTCCTTTGTCATGTTTATTTTCCATCTTTGAATCTAACTTGTTTACGGTATAGCGTAGGTTATAAGAAATGTTTTCTGGATGTTAGCTCTTCGTGACACCAGAATTTTAATCTGTTAGGTTTCGGTATTGAATTGGAGGTTAGTTGTTATCAAACGTAGTTGCAATTTATTAAACAGAGAACATACAGTGTTAGCTCATTGCAGTTTTGTCGCATTAGTACGACGACGGTCAATTCAATAAAACACTACAGTTTAATTACAGCTAACTTGCCCTCTAATGCACTACAGTGTCTTCTGATGACAAGTGTATTTCTAATAGATTAGCTAGAATTCTTTAGCCAATTATGTTGGAGTGCACAACAATAATTGTAATTTTAATTTTTAAGTCACGTGACATAGCAGTGGGGTACATTCCTATAGGCGAAAATTACAATGGGAACTGTGGATATAGTACAGTACGTTATTGAAAGTTGTAGTGGTACGTTGTGCAATGTGTGTGCAGTAAATTAATAAACCTAATAATATGTAGACAGAAAGTACCTCCGATGGGGAGGAAGTATCCATGCGATTGCCATTACATTATTTAGAATATTTGTAACGTATTGAATGCACAGTAGTGGCATTGGAGAAGTGAATTCACTTACAATTCACTTTCTGCACGAGTGCAGTGTACAGACGTGTAGGTGACAAGGCATTGTTAAGTCATTTTTGATTCTCAAATTTTGTCTTAATCGGCGAGTAAGTCACGGCCAATTTACTTTCTATTTAATTGGATAAAAATTCTAAATTAATTATTTTTATTAGCATTCCATCTCGGCCAATAGAAATGGTCCGAATTTTTGTACGTTGCGTTCAATTTCTCTTCACTAGAAAAAATTCATCCCTGCAGGATAGTATGCTCAAATAGAGCGCAACCGATTACCTGCACCTACCGATCTTAACCCCAACAATACTCAACACCACCCTGACGTAGAACATAATTTACCTACACAACCACACGCCCCCGCTCCAGGACTTATTAATTAACTCCCCGACGTTAAACATTACGAACACATGCTCTCCCCCCGCTCCTCCCGACCATAACTCCAACAATACTCAACACCACCCCAATGTTGAAAATTATTTACCCAACCAAATACGCCCCCCGCTCCAGAAATTATTAATCAACATTATATTTACGCACACAACCACCAGCTCTAGTTGAATATTAGTTACCCGAAGACCCACACGCCCGCCGCTCCAGAAATTAATAATCAACATATTATTTACCTACGCAACTACACGTTCCTCCCGGTCCGAAAATTATTAATCAACGCCCGACGTTAAACATTACAAAGATACACACGCCCCCCACTCCTGAAATTATAGAAAAGCCACCACCACCCCGAATTTAAACAATAATTACAAACATTGGCTCGCTCCCTACTCCTACAGACCGTAACTCCAATAACACTCAACACCACCCCTACGCTGAACATTATTCACACAAACAACAGCCCGCCCACCCCCGCTCCATAAATTATTAATCAACACATTATTTACCCAACCAACACCACCCCGTTGTTGAACATTATTTTCCGAAAACCCCACACTCCCCCGGCTCCAGAAATTATTAATGAACATATGATATACGCAAACAAACACCCGCTTCCGTTGAACATTACTTACCCAAATACCCACACGCCCGCCGCTCCAGAAATTAATAAGTAACATATTGTTTATCCACACAACCTCACGTTCATACCGATCCAGGGATTATTAATCAACACCCCGACGTTAAACATTAATTCGAAATGGGTAATGAAAGTCAGGGATGTGTGGCGGTTTTGGTGACAGAAAATGAACAGGCTGACAGGAATGACGTTCGAAATGTGAACGTCGGCCCTATCCAACAGAATGATACAGGTAGAGGGACGCCTAAACGGTGCATCAGATTTACAAATTCGTTTGACATTTTACTACTGAAATCAGTGGTCGCTACTGACTCTTACTTGCCAGGACACGTAGAAACAAAGACAGAATGTATGGAAGTTTACAATATTTATGTCTCCTATGAATGGTAAAATTTTCGAAAAGGTGATTGAACCAACATGAAAGAGCCTGTACTACCGGTTTAAATCGTTGATTGCCGACCCTCGCACTGCGGTGGTCAGAGACGCGACAGCCAGCTGAATCATTGAGGTCCGAGGTGAGAGGGAATTTTTACTTGATGAGATAGATTTGGAAGTTGATGAGCATGAAGAAAGACGTCATTCTGAAAGGGATGAAAAGACCGATCTCGAAGAACGGTTAAGAGCCAGTGGTGATGAAATGCGGGATAATGCTATGAATAGGACAAGGGGGTCGAGTGTACAGAGGAGAGAAACCACACCATCACGTAAACGAAACATGTCAGACGATTCTGACGCTGAGGATGCAGAGAAAATAGCGGCGCATGTCACATTTCAGCGAACACATGCCGAGAAACGTATAATTTATGAAATTTGTAACGGAGGGGTTGATGTCGAATTGACGAATCGGTTCGACCGATACGTTCGTGTGATTAAATGGGGTTTATGCAACATCCATGCATTTATCGAGTCTTTACACTATTTGGCGATTTGTCAGCATTTAATTTGAATCCCACAGTTAGAATTACTAACAGTGGAATTTTGATACACGTGTCAAAACCAATCAGATCGATCTCGGCGTTGGTATAAATACCACATACGGATCAAGCTGAACAATAAAAGGAAGAGTTAGACACATTTGCAGACATCAGATTGCAAATATTTTCTCAACAAGGTATTGCATACCACAATAGGAAAGGGAAACCCAACCGAAGCGCCTGCGACCGGGTAATAACCTGTATACAGAGCAATAGCGATCCTCTCGATTGCTTGTTTGTTCTTCTTCAGAAATATGAACGGGAGGTAGTAACGAACCTTCAGACCACAGAGGCTGTAAAGGTACTTTATGTATTAGGTGTACGACTCAACAGTGCGGACCGGAGCAAATTAGCATACATTAGGTAGTTATTCTATAATTGAATAAAACTCTATAATTACATTTCTGTGTTTATTAGATTAATCGTTTATTATTATTAAAGTAGCTTTGTCTTATCGACAGATTCGACAGTTGGCGCTGAAAAAAATAAGATACGCAAGGGAGGAATTAAGGAAAAAATTGGGTTGGAAAGGGAAAGTCACTTGGAATCGCATCAGGAAACAAGAAATTCAAGGTAAGAAGTAAGGAACAGGATTGAGATGAAAAGGACAAGCCAGTTGTAATCGCTTCAGGGAAGGCGCCTGAAGGGCAATTCTGATGGTTTTGAAATGGATCGGATTATGTTGGACCTCTAAAAAGAGGAAGGAAGGGCGGGAATTGATTAACGTAAACAAATAAGTCTCGTATTTCCATATATCGTCAAAAATCTGATTCAGGTTTATTCGTATATTTTTATTGAACCATGTTAAGAAATATGTCTAAAGTTGGCGATATACAATTGAAATAACTTTGTACCTTCCCTCCGTGTCCCATGCAGATTTTATAGTTCCACTGCAAAGCAGACGACTTACAAATGACCGAAATAGGCGATTATCTACTTTTACCATACATTTTTAATCATTTGCTGGCCACATTTGTCTATTTGTTCAAGTTCCTTATAAGATCACTCCACAGCAACACGTGCTGTATTCATCTCGATATTCTACGCTTTTTTCTGTGCAGTTTCTGTAGCACGAGGATACCCCTTGCCGTCGAATAGAACTTCTATTCGATACACTGGCAACTTCGTACGACACAGACCAGTTCCGCGACAGACCTGAAGTGAGCTAAGGAGGACGGTGAGATGATGGGATGGTTACAATAACGAAAATGATGGTGATGCTTGATGATTAGATGATGACGGCGGTGATGATGACGGCGGTGATGACAAGGAGATAATTCGACGATGATTCGAGATGAAATGATGACGATCTGAAGATGACGCTAATGACGATCCGAATATGTTTAGATGACAATGATAATGAAATTAAGACGCTTCAAGCGACGCCATGATTAAGGGAATAGACACCGAGGAAGTGGCATGGTGTCAAAGAAGTCGGACGACATCGACGCTAAGCACGGAGATACGGATGGAGTTCAGAGCCGAACGGCGGCGGGGAACAACATGGAGATAAAGCAAGAAAGGTTGAATAAGGACAACTGGAAATACGGTAGGAACACATGGATAAGGAAAAGCCACTGATATGTGATCTTTTGCCCATACACCTATGGAGCGGCGATACAGAAATAAACTGTCGCCAACTGGCAAGCCTACACATGCGGTAATGCAACTTACGGTGTCATACCGACTGGTACACTGTAAACGGTACCGAGAAGCGCTGTGCACCACACATGGACTCGGTCACCTTGGCGCGTACAGTGATTCACGTATTCATTTGTGTCATACAGACCGGGACACTGTAACTACAACCGGAAGCGCTGTGCATCACACGTGGACCTCGGTCATGTTGGCGCGTACAGTAAATTATGTATTCTTGCACCTTTTTATACCGATTCAACAATTAGAAGTATTCCAATCATCGGCTGGCTCTATTACACCCGTGGCTTTTTCCTCCCTTTTTCTCATTCTGGAGCGTACTTAATACTGCACTCCAACGCGATCGTAGCGTCAATACATTGTTGCAGACATTTACAATGTGGAACTCATGAGAAATTGTCTAGTAGATATCGTTGCTCAGCGGTGTTGCGTGCTTCACGATCTAATCAAATTATTGGGCAACCCTGCTGAGCTTCAACTGTGTGTCACAGCGGCCGACGGGTGTATTTATTATGAAAAGAAAGGCGCTAGATAAT
>JAULBU010010101.1:0-24412 GCA_032358235.1 Odonthalia washingtoniensis
ATGGTATTCCTTTAAACGCTTGGGAAATAATTAACCACAGCCGGACAAATAACCTAACATCTGAAATTGTGAGAGCAGATTCTGATTTTGTGGATACTGTTCAAAGCATCATCAACTACTCCGTTAGTTTCGAATCGAAATATATCGTTCCATTCGGCGATGTGTGGACTACCGATATCGTTAATGGTCTGATGAGAGCTCATTTTCTTCAAGGTAAAAGTTGAACTCATTATGAACGTTGTGTTCGAGTGACCAAGTTCTTTCCTAAAGATGCATCAATAATTGGTATTATCAGATCGATCACAAAAGTTGGTAGATCGGAGATGAAGGGTGCGTTCAGTTTGGCTCATGTCAATAACGCAAAATTAATGGCGGCTGAACTGGTTTGCTTATCGTACATCGTGTCATCGGCTAATGAGTACATCACCAATCCCGAAAGATTATCACGCTTCAATGCGTCAGCGTCCTACAAAGCATGCGTCATCTTCCTGGATGGTATCAGCGACATATTGCAATACATCATGACTGATGTCATGTCGTTGGATGAATTCATGCTTATGGATGTAGAACATCGGATGGGAGCTCAGATGAAAATCGGGTGTCTGTTTACAACGTAGGTAACATTGTTCTACCATAATTCCAATAATAAGAGGAAAGGGGGTGGTAAAGGGACTTTAAACGAGAAAATAATTGATTCCGCTTTGTCAAAAGTGCAGAAGCGTTACAACCTGGTGCAGAGTAAGTCTAGAAAGACTTCAACATCTGGAAAATCGGGAAAGGATGCTCATGTACCACAGAAAACAGCGAAAAGTAGGGCTAACGCAAAAGCTGTTTTTGAACCTGGAACAGTAATCCTCTTAACAGACAATTAAGGTGAAAATGGAAAAGATGATGGAAGTGTTGATGAGAGTGGAAAAGTGCTATCAGTCAAGTAGCATCCATACCAAAGAAAAGGAAGACAGGGAAAAATAGTTCAAAGGCGAAAAAACCGAATACCACAAGAAGAGAAACAAAAAAATTGGAAAGTGGAGAGAAACATCGTGAATTTAAAGATGACCACCCTTAAGCACCGCCGGTAGGTTATCGGACTGCTACATTTCAAGATAAAATCACGGAAGCTGGTTTCATTGCCAACGCTAGACTCCCTCCAAGATTGCGTGCTTCTTCTTCAAGTGATCCATTTCATGATGACGCAGCGCATTGTGATGTTATTCACAAACTGGCCTGTTTCTTGGTACCACTCATTCATCGTGCGGAAAACGTTTTCAGCAGTGATGATGTGTTGTTCCTCAGAGAATGGGCATGGCTGTGGCAGCCTATCGTCATTTTATGGAGTGGTTCATAGTAAGAAACGACAATGAATATTGGAATATGGCTTACAACAGAAGGAACGAAGGGTACGAGGAAGCATATTTTGGGAGGATCGGCACAGCGTTGTGGGCCAACGGCTACTGCACTATGCCAGGTATAGTGGATACATGGGCTGTTTTTAGCCAAATATTGAAAAAAGGAAACTACGGGACTCATTTCCCAAAGAATTGTTTGAATATCTGAATCAATTCGTGGAGGAGACCTTTCCAGGAGAGGAACACGTTCTAAATGAGGCTAATCGCAACATATGTAGTCCTATAGTTAATCTTGATGTTGGAAAAGATGACGAGCAGGGTCAATATGCCGTTGTTGGCCATTACTCGTCAACTTTGAAATTACTGATAGGACACATGGAAAATGATTAATCTCGAGTATGGTCTGTGAGAAGACGTGCTGCATTAGATGTATGGATCGGATGCCTGGCCACGTTTGTGGGTTTAGATGATAGTGGTTCAGGTAATGCTCTAATTACAGAAACTGTTCAACGTTACCTTCTGACAAGTAATAATTGTCCTTCCTAGGCTGGACAAAACGATATTTTGGTGAAGGATCATCACAATCCTGGATTGTTTATATTGATCACTAGAAATGACGGTTCTACGCTCAATATATTCGCTTCCTCTCATCAGTTTGTCACCTATAATGAAGAAAGGCATCCTAGAGTCGCGAAAGCGTTGGAAATGGAACCACTTCAAATTGCTCCATATTCAGTGTTTGTTGGACATGGACATGTCCAACATGGAGGTGCACAGTTCAATTGTATCCATTTCTTGACGTACCACATGTTCGTTATACGAACAGACTACCAGTTGAGTGATGCTATTACCTTCGCGTATGATGCTAGTTTTAATTTAATAGAGAGTCACAAAGAATCGGAATTTGTTGAGACAAATCAGGATTAGGCAGAGGACGACGCAGGTGGGCTCGGCAGAGGACGACATTGGAATTTTTGAAGCAATAGTGATGGTACGGTTGAGACACCTGCATCACCGACACATTACTTTTGATGGCACATAATCGTAGATCACATTTCAAAATATATTCATTTTTTTAAAGTATTAGTAAAGTATTCTTTTCTAATTGCAGAAATTAGTCTGAATCAGCCCGATTTAATCTAATTATAATAATTGGTATTCACATTCCTACTCAAGAAGAACAGTTACTATTGAATGAATTAGGATGTAGCCTACTTGAAATAATTACTATATACGGAACAACTCGATTCCGAATCCCATGAAATTGCTGTTCAACAGCAAGTTGCTCCGAGTATCGAGTAGATACTCGGAGCAAGTTCAAGGGGAAAGCATAGAAAATGTAGATGACTCGACCATCATGGTTGAGCCATCTACGTTTTCTATACAACTTCTGTCCGATTTGTGGCTAAGTCAACCTCGGAGTTACTCCGAGTCAGCCACAAATTGGAAATTATCTTCCCTTTTTGGCTGATATAAGTTATATCAGTCAAAAATTGTATCATATAGCTACGATAACTTGAGGATATATCAATGGTATAGTAGTACTGCTCATATTTGTGGCTGGCTGCCACAAATATGACGAGTACTACTTGTGTTAAAAATTTGAAAAAATAAAAATAAATTTTCATCCACATGAATGGCCTAGAAATGTTAAAAATTAAGGAGTAATTTTTTATTTAAAAAATTATAGCATAATGTTTTGCATTTTCGAGTAATTTTTTAATTAAAAAATTATTGCATAATGTTTTGCATTTTCAATCCATCCATGTGGATGAAAATTTATTAATTTTTTCCCCGAATTTTGTACAGTACGTTTTTCTTACACGTTTCTTAAAAGAAAATTTTTATCACCATCCACATGGATGGACTGAAAATGTAAAAAATTACCCAATAGTTTTTATAAAGAAAAATTACTCGATAATTTTTTGAAAATTTTCCCGTTCCAGGTTGATGGAGAAAAATCATATTCCCAGAATACTGTGCAGTGGTAATTTCTTACACGTTTCTTAATATATATATTTATTTTCCCATTACTTGGCCAAAACCATTTAATTATAGTCATGTTATAAACCGATCAAAAATGGAAATAATCACAGAGTAATTTTTTATTGAAATAATTATTGAATAATTATTTCAATTTTGACCAAGGTTGATGGAACTGTGTTTTATACGTCAGCTCACTTCATATTATACTATTCCAATAAAATTAAACGTGCGCAGACGACTACCACTACAAACAGTTCACAATTTCAGGATTACAAAACATATTGCACAATCCATTTATACCATCGACCACTCCTTCAATTAATTACATCCGTCACACCCGTTCCAGGTTCCCCTTCCCCGCACAACCGATATCTTAATTGATCTCCCAACAGACACTTTGTCAATCGTCAGCACATTGCATCCGTTCCAGAAAGATACATCTACACAGATACATCTACATCCATGGAACCCATCAGAAACGTTTCAACACCAACCCCGGACGAATTGTCATCCAACAGAATGGAGAAGGAAAATTTCAGCTGTGACCTTCTCCTTTCACTGGTAGCGGTGTTTGACACTGAAGAATTCAAGGAAAAGTTCTCGGTCTCGCTCCTCGATTGCACACAGTTCTTCAAATGGGTGTTACACAACGCTAGTACAGATGTGGCTAAAAAGGTCGTTGACATAGTCATGAAGAGAGTGTCACGGAAGGATTTTTCAAGTGCTCAAGAAGAGAGTCAGCCATCAGCTAAAACGGGAAATGAAAAGGAGACCACGTTTTTGGTATGTGCAGGAACGCAACAAACAAGACAAATCATTCGTTCAGCTTTGGCTGTTGCAACTTTCGCCGTAACGTAACACCGAATTTTGCAATGTTCCCAAATAGCTTTCAACGATCTCAACATTTCCGTCCATTTTATGAATGGTGCAAGTCACCTTCACATGATTTTAGGTTCAGTGGCAATTTAAGTGCGGAAGAACTCACCTATCTCAACTTGCTTGATGACTCAACTAACAACCTTCGTATGCATCCTTACATTCCATGCCCTCTACCTGGTTTCAAAAACATCGAAACACGCAGACCCTAATCAACGAGTTCATGTCGTGGCTCTTCAAACAAATGGTACAAGAATAGGTATTTGTTTGCAAAAGTTGATGAAGGCGTGGTTGTCGCTATCTAGGAAATGTGGATTCAAAAATTTGGCTGAATAAATATGTCCGTACATATTCTTCGATACAGGAACAGCCCAGTAATCCAGCTTGGCAGACCGGGCTAAGAATGGATTCGCTCCCATTCAGTAGAGACTCTAATTCTACCGGATCAGGTGGTACACATTTCGTCTGAGAACGTCGATAAGAAGGCATGGTTCCGATCACAGGCTGAAGATGAAGCATTGTTTTATATGTCAGGTTCTTTCTATTCCTCTTTATCGGATTTGTTGTTGAACAATACATTTTATGAGCTTGATAACAAGCAGTTAATGCAATGGGAGCCTTTTCAAAAATTCTTCATCAGTTCAACAAATGATATCCAACCGGATGTTCCATCTTTCAGAGATGCGTTGAGTATATCTCAAGGAATTTCTTCTTGAAATCTTCCCATATTCTTTGTTACATTACTGGATTATTTGGCAGGGAAATATTCATTAATGTTACCAATACTTCCCGGTAAAGAAATTGATGTACTAAGTGGAAACAAAACTAGTACAACCGAATCAAGTGGCCGTGGTCATAATGACACATCACAAAAACGTACATGGAATAAAACTAGGATCCATGCATCAGGTCCCGAACAGGATTTAGGTAAGAAAAGAAAATCAGAATCAGCTGAAACTAGTTCAAAAACAACCACAAACAAGGGAAGAAACGATGAGTTTGATAATGAAGAAATAGAGGATAAAGGTCTGGATATGTTGAACCCTGCTCATTCATTGGATTTTGGAGCAGCGGATGTCCAAGCAATGGATATTTTAACCAAGAGTATGGAAACCGTATGTAAAATATACGATGTATACTTCATGGATATTGTAGAAACACACGAAAATGAGGTAGGTGTTTCACTAAATGGAAAGTCCAATCTCATCCTTACAGATGCTCGGTATAATACAAGAAGGGAGCAGGGTCAGTAAAATTCAGAGTAACACATTTTCAGAACTACAGACATGAAGGAGATGGTGCAACTGATGAAGACAGTCATGGATCCAGGTTTTCATAGTCACATATTATGCAGTACATTGCAATTCAATCCTTGGTATCGATATTTGGCTTCGGAGAGAAATGATGGTGATGATGGTGATGATGGTGATGATGGTTATGATGGTGATGGTGATGGTGATTTTGATGATGGTGATTATTCTTAAAAGCATGAAAAACTTTTCAGTGTGGACAAGCAACCCCTAATTTTTGTCAGAGCCCCCGGTACATATGGATGTGATCCCAGGATTTAGATAGTCATTCACGTATCGGTGACGGAGACTGAAATTCAATTCTAGCCTACGTGTATGTATAACATGTAATTCTATAATAGGACAGACAATAAAAATGTCGGGAAAATTGCTAGCAACTACTAACGTCAGTACGGGGAAAATACAATATGGTCCAATATTGCTTTGGAGTTTCCCAAAATGAAAAGTCCGAAATGGTCCAAAATAAGGTCCTTGTATTTAGAGTTTAATAGGACAAGACTTTTGGCTCATATTGGGGAATTTCATTTCGGGCTTTCGGGAGTCATTTTGAAGCACTTTGAAAATTTTCCTTTCGGCATTTCGGGAGTCATTTTGGGCCACTGTGGGAATTCTCCTTTCTGCATTTCGGGAGTCATTTTGGGCCACTTTGGGAAGCCTCCTTTCGGCATTTCGGGAGTCATTTTGGGCCACTTTGGGAAGCCTCCTTTCGGCATTTCGGGAGTCATACTGGGCAGTTTTGGAAATGGAGTGAATTAGCTTTTCGAAAATTGTAAAAATTGGTCCTAAAATTGACGTTGCATTGAAATGTCAAATAGAAAATTATCAAATTGACTTTGAGCGGTTTTCGCACAATTTAATTTTGTTCGAAGTGCATTTGGGCATCTTCAATAGAAATATTGAATTATTTTCAATACAACTTTGGGCCATATTGAAATGGACCAATACAATTAGTGAAAAACATTAATAGGCGTATAGCGTGAAATTAAAACAATCCAAAGTGACATTGGACACTTTTCAACTTGCCTATTGATATGTTCGAATGTCACTTTGGAGCATATTGAAACTATCCAATACGCCTTTTGGAAAACTACTCTAAACATATTTTTTGAAAGCAATACGGACCGAAGTGATATTCGAAAAAAAACCAATTTCCCTATTGATACATCCCAAAGTCACATCGGAGAATATTGAAAATCCCCAATGCGCATATTGCAGTTTTTCAATAGTTGTATTCGATAATTTAAAAATGATCCAAATTCAAATTGGGACCAAGTAAATGTATCTATTGATAAAACCCAAAAGTATTTTTCGTGCAAATAGAAATGTTCCAATACCATTATTGAAAAAGGTCAATTTGTGTATTAGGTAATTAAAACATTCACCGGAGTAATAATGGAAACAATATGTTTTTCCTATTGCTACAAGGTGCATATTGAAGTTATCCAATACGCATATTAACATTTTTCAGTATTATTCATGGGAAAACTCAGTTAGAAGACATAATGGGCAAACGCAATACGTAATAGCAACAACGGCACAGAAAATGAAAGAATAGAAGTTGTTTATTAATAGTATGGGTAAATGCAATACATAATGGCAACAACGGCACAGAAATGGAAAGAATATAAATTGCTTATTAGTATTATTAATGGAAGTGCACGTGGAATAAGAAAGGAATGGAACTCGTTAAATCTGAGTTGTCGCAAACAGTTAATTAGATCTATCCTAGAATAAAATAAATAATTAGAGAAGAATTGAAATAAAATTAGGTTCTGTGACATGGATTGTTGTTAGTAAACTATGACGGATATATGACGGATATAAAACAAATTCGTTGGCATAGGACAACTTACATATAAACGGGAGAATGAAAATAAAATGTGAAATGTAGATGCTTGGAGTCACCTAATGTCATGATTATGGGGAATGATGGGGTTTATAAAGGGAAAAAATATTGATTCTTTACTTTTCATCGACACCCGTAGTTGAATGTATGACCGGAGATGGCGAGAGGGAAACAGAAAATTTTAGAAAAAAATCTAAATTACTGTTTTCACGTTTCCTCTTCTCCGTCGTCCGTCGTACATTCAGTGGATGTATGAGGGTCTAAGGGATTAGATTGGAAGGGGAACTTGAAATAGGATTATTGACATGCACGTTCTGAACGGAGGCCCCCTTCCAATTAGTTGTCACAACATCATGGCCATTGGTGTATTGTGCTGTTGTGTAGTTGTAAAATATAACTTATATTTTACAACTAGATGGCCAACAATAATAGTTACAAAAAATAGTTCAAATTGTGTTCTCCTTGAGCCAGCATTAATAATAATATTATTGGTCCTACCTAAGGCGATTTTGGTACTGAACCTTCACTTTACACACCTGTCTGGGGCCTAATCGTTGAACTACCTATATTATTATCGCTGGACCGACAACTATGCGGAAGGGAAGCCCTCGTTACGAAGAGTTGTCACAGCATCATGACCATTGATGTATTGTGCTGTTATGTAGTTCGAAAAATATAACTTTTATTTCAAAACTACACAGAAAACGGAAATTGTTACTTACCAAAAATAGTTCAAATTGTGTTTGCGTTGGGCCAACAATAACAATATTATTAATATTGAAGGGCCCAGTCGAGATGTTTGTCCGTCATGCTATTACACGTATACACATGTAATGAATTTGACACCAAAAACAGAGGCCTCACGAACATAACCGTAGAATTAATGGACCGGACAGCAAAACAGGCACAGGACATGACGCAAATATTCTGCGGTCATCCGTGAGGCTTATTTATGGGTGGTGATCAGCCACATCCGAAAGGAAGGAAAAGGGAGTAAAGCTTGATCGGCCATGGAAATCTGTATTTTAACAGATTTCTGAAACTTTACCCGCTCCTTTCGATGTTGGTACTTGCCGTGAAACATTCAATGTGACCGAAAAGTGGTTCAGTAAAGTCACACGTGTGTAAATAGTAAATTAAAAATAACCTGTTTTAGCTTTAAATTTTTTAAAGTTGAATGAAAATTGTATACATGTACAATTCGTCTGTAACTAGTGATTTCAATAAGCGCCAAAAAATTATCGGTTTTTTGAAACCGAAAATTTTCTAAAGTGTTTTCGTATTTTTAGGCTTTTTTGACACCCCTTTTCGGTTCTTTTTGGTTTTACTGTACATTAAATATTTTTCACGGCACTATTTTTTTGGTTTCACATCAATAAAGATTTGAAAATTTATCAATAAATTTAGATCATTTTAGGTACTAGTTTTGCTCTGTTAATCAATATAGATTTTTTTTAAAGATAACTCAATAATACTACGATCATGTAATCAATATGGAATTGTTTGTTTTTTGAATAAAAGCCAATTTTATTATTATATTTACGATCATGTACTGGAAAAAGTAAACAATTCCATATTGATTAGTTATCAATATGGAATTGTTTGCTTTTTGAAGGAAGGAAATAATATTGGATACATGACTTTTGTGACCCCGAGTTGATCATTGGTCAAGTAGACTTGACGCGATTTCTGTGCATTGAAAAGTCTCATTCTCCATTGTTGTCCAACTTTGATAACATCACGTCCCGTTACTCACTGTTAAGAAATTCCAACTTGATCAGCACCTGCTTTGCGAAGCTGGCCATTCACATATAGAAAATGTCCACTTGTAAGTAATACTTTTGAGTTACATCTTGTCCAGATGACTACTACCTCTGTCCACGCTTCTGGTTCGTGGTGTGAAAATGTGAATACTTGAGATTACCCCTGACCAACAGATACAGTATCTCCAACAGTTATATCTTTTATCATTTTTCGGGCTCCATTGTCGGAAATATGGATCATTGCATCACAAGGGAAACAAAGTGCTTCACCGCTCTTCGTTAATAGTGCGGAAAATGCATCCTCAGCAATTGATCCACACAGTCCATGATTACATGCAATGAATTGTTCACTTTTATTTGATATTATGATAAATGATCCATACATACCTATCCATATTGAATTATTTTCATATTTCAATCTAAATCTACCACGATCATCTGATACTCTCCCACAATCTACAAGCGCAAACATATTATTAACTATCTTTCTATTATACAATATTAATCCTTGACCAATACTCGAATAACACAAATGTTTCATAACATTTGTTTTATAATCTTCTGTTGAACAATGGTATATAATTGATTCTATTGTATCTATGTCAAATGTTGTAAATCAGCTATACCTCCATTGCATGTCATTGAAGTTCTCGTGAATTGAGGTGGATCACATATATCACTATGTAAAAGTATCTCTTTTAGTTAACAGATCTATAACCTTTTGAATGTATCTCTTTGTTGAAGAAAGTAGAAACTATTTTTCTTTGTATGATGCTCCTCTAGACATTACAACACACCATTGCATTTGAAACCAACCTTTAGTCGCTATCACCGTAATGTAATACTCCGCGTTCCAATTATCCGCTATCCACTTAGATAATTTGTTGGGTCGAGAGGATGGAGAATGATGAAGAGATAAAAGGGTTTCTTACCAAGTAACAACAGTCTTATATAGGAGAAGTTGGTAGATGCTAAGGTGTATTGATTGATGAGTTTTGCTCGGCTTGCGAGGGTGACCCTGAATGGAAAGTAGTAGTTGCTTGATCTGGATAAAAAAAACTTCAAATAAAAAACAAATGCAAATAAAACGAAATGCAAATCTTATTTGTCACGTGGACAGATTTAAAACTGCAAATAAAGAAAAACATTCAAATAATAAGAAAAATTTCATATCTTATTCGCCACGTGGACGGAAATTGTCTTTCTGCATCTCTGTGTACCACTAATAAATTCATGCCAATGCTTTTTGAATATACACATGCTGCATTTCAGAGGCATCTATCTCAATGATATGAGATCATGGTTAATCCCTCACAGCCTTAAATCATCCTCATCAAGAACAGCAACAACAAGCGAACACTTCCCCAATGTTCATCAGCACGAGGTCTTCTACTATTCTTCAACATCAATTAAAAATACGAATCCAGTGACTGAATATCTTACTTCAGATATGACAAAATCAATTGAAGAAGGACCACCATTCATTATATTACAATCTTTTCCTAATCTAGGTAATGAATGACTATGTGCTTTTAAATTAGGCTCAACTCTAACAGGAGAGGCGTCATGAAAACTAACTGTTTTTCTATTACCACTTGTAGAAGATGCACGTAAAAATGTTTTTTAATGTTTTTTTTGAACTAAATTTATTTTAAGGGGTTTTTAAATGTGTATTGAATAAAATTGGTTTACAGTCCTCTCCTTCTAAACATTTTTATTCTCTCTCTTCCTCAACCTCAACCTCAACATCACTCAAAACCATGGGAGAGACGTACGATAAAAATTTCAGCTCTTCATTGTCAAACTGCTGCTCGAGCGCAGAATTAGTCTCTCGTTGAAAGAAGATATGCTATTATTGGTTTTTAAGAATTATCAACAACTACACTCTCCCGTAACTAGTGGCAAAAACTGTTATTATCATCAATATCAGGGATATACTTACGGGATGATTTACACTATGTCAGGATGGATATAATCAACAAATGCTTTCTGAATTATCAAAAGTTATGTTAATTTAACATAATTGAATGATTGAAAACAAAAAACCTTTGGCTTCATTGGAAAAGAGGATGAGAAGAAATGCCCCATTCAAAATGGTGAATGGCCGTGGGATGCAATAAATTGTACTATGGGCGCCGCCCATCGAACATATGACGTAACGACGTTAAATGTCATCAAAATCATAAACCTCACCACGAGGGCAGTTGAAAAGATTAACGTAGAAAAACTTCAATGACCACCCATCCTCTCCTGACCTCAGCTTGTCATTTATAGTCTTCGCATATTTTTTTTACAATTCCCATCTCAGTCTCACCAAGTACGATATGCACAACTCCACGGATGCTGTCAATCAGCAGCAATCCAAATTGTTTGGAGGACGCACTCTTTCCCTAAATTCCTGTAGTTCTCTGCCATTGCACTGTAATGCAGCCCAGAGATTTATCTACGTCATCTACTACTAATTGGTCGTTGCCTACAACCTCATAGTATTGAACGAAACATAGTTCTTCTGAACAACTACAATTTTCCTTCCTGCCAATTCTCAGAAACAGTAGAATCTTAGCAAAACAAATCAACATGCTTGAAATTGGACAAGTGCAATCTTCATCGTTAGTTTCTACCATAACATTTTCCATCCTTGCCAGTCTGCACCCATAGAATCCCTTCTTTGATACAATCCTTTGTGAAATTCTGTAGGAATCCTTTTAAATTTCAACTATATTTCTTTCATCTACGTCCCTAAGTGTAGTCACTCTATATCCTGAGACATAATCAGATGCTGGTATTTGCATCTTGCAATGCCTGGCTTCAGCCGGAGACATATTTTGTTCTGTCAAAACTTCCCTAGTCAACTGAATTAGAAATTGAAAACCAAGTTCAAAAATGACATCTACAATGTCCTGTACAAAAACTGGAATTGAATGTCGAGGTTCAAGGCCTTTTTTCATGTTGTATATATATATTTTCAATATTTTTTAAGTTCAATAAAGAAATACTTGGTCCTTTTGTAACCAAAATTGTACCGTCGTTTTTCACAGCCTGGATTCTCCTTTCTGTAGGTCCTAAACTCGACTTATGACTTTTATTACCATGTTGTAGTAATTTAATTTTTTCAAATACCATTTTTCTTCTCGTCTCCAAATGGCCTCCTCCATGACTGTTCCGTCTCGTTTCGATGTCTTTGAATATTCTGATTTGAAAAGTTTGTAGGCCATTTCACACAGTCCACTATCCATGTAACAAATACCACCTGTCCGCTTTAGATATTCCATCACATGGTCAAGAATATGCCACTTAGACGTCTTCATCGAGCACGGTTGGTAAACTGAAAACAATTCTTTCCCCAACTTTTTAAATAACTTGATGTCTTTGCCCCGTAAATCGTTCTCTATCTACCCGGGTGCATTCCCCTTCTGATAAATTTGATGTACAACATCAATGAATTTAGTAAAAACTGTAGTAATTGGCGCGCCTTCAGTACAACCACAGTAGCGATCAGAAATTGCACCCAGAAACGGAGACACAACATCCACAGAATTATAGTCCGCAGCATCCAACATACCCTTCAAACCAGTCTCCGTGAAAAAACCAGATAACCTTCCATTGACCATTCCCTTTGAGAAATCAACTTGTACACCATATCCAACAGAATTTTTCTCAGCGTCTGGCAGGAATGAATTGAGTAAGCGTAGTACAGGTTTTCGAATGTACGAAAATACTTTTCCATCGCCGAAACTTGTGAGAACAGCTGTGCTTTTCCTATTTTCATCTTTCAAAAAATTACATAAACATTCTTTCAGTAGACGTGAAACTCCTAATGATAGGTTGTGGAGTGGCTCAAAATTAAAAACAGCATAAATATCAATACATGGTGCAATTCTAATCAAGGGAAAATTGGATAAGACGGGTAGGATAGGTAACATAGATTTTTCCTTCAGTCCGTCACAAACATGCCGATCTCCTTCCAAAAACTTTTCATTAATTACACGTTTCGTATAGTATACGTTCATTACCAGATGTTGGAAGAGACATTACCTGCTTTGAGACATCACATCTATGACACGGCGATGCGGTGTTTACGTTGCGCTTAATTCCCGTCATGTCTTGGGCTTTGAGAAGGTCTGTAATGTATGAATAAAGCATGAAGTGGGCGCGTAGTCTTGTTCCTTCTTCTTTGATCACAGAAGACACTTCAACTGCAATTTTTGAAATTTCAGAAAGTCAGCAAAATCAGCATGTCAATTCTACCGACATTCCAAAACATTTTGAACTCACGCTTGATGTGTTCACGGAGATAAATTCTTCTTCAGCAGATTAAAAAGTGCACGGGGAGATAGGCAAATACAGTTCTCCCGGAACATATCTGTTCCCGTCGCATCCTTTCATTGAAATGCAGTACATTAAGACGAATTGGCTAGAAATTGGAAGAGTTTGAAACCAACCTAAAAATTTTAAATGTTATTAACCATCGAAAGTTTTAAATTGTGTATAACTACATCCTTCAAGGACTTCTTTGAACGGTTTGAAATTTTGAAATTTTCGAATTTCAAATACATGTTTCGATTACCTCCCAAAATAGATATAGGTAACATCCTAGTTTTCGAATAGTAATATTGGAGATTTTAGAGATAGTCGAATATAATTTTGAATTCTTTCGAAGTGAATAATTTTATTGTTTCTTCGAATACCCATTTTGACATTTCTCAAAGTACAGAAAAATTAAATCGAGACTTTCCAAAGTGAAAAGGAAAATTTTATTGGATTTCCCTGTACGTATATTGGGCATTTCGATTACCTCCCAAAATAGGTTTAGGCAACATCCTAATTTTCGAATATTAATATTCGAGATTTTCGAGATAGTCCAATATAATATTGAATTCTTCCGAAGTGAATAATGTTATTGTTTCTTCGAATACCCATTTTGACATTTCTCAAAGTATAACAAACTGAAATTGAAACTTTCCAGATTGAAAGGGAAAATTTTACTGGATTTCCCAGGATGGGTTTTGCAAAAAAATGTTTCGTGGATGATGAACTTCGTTTCAAAATTCTCCCAGGCTGGCAATGCGGTTATCGATTTCTGTTCAGGAACATTATCTGTTGCTAGAGCTTGTTTTTTACTGCCAAAACACCGCAGTTTTATTGGTTGTGAAAAGGATTCATCTTGCGTGACTCATTCAAGACTATATTTGGTGGAGGTTTATGCACGTCAGCTACTGAATCCGGAATCGTATTTGACAGCTGATGCCACAGTTACAACAACATCAGAGAGATTTGTAACAGCAATGGATGCATTAAAGGCAAGGAAAAGGGTTGATATGTGGAAGACACCAAGTGGCCTTTTGCCTGTGTAAACCTTTCCAGACTACATTATGCACTACTTTGGAACAATCTTCAACGACTATACAATTTTCAAAAAGTGCAAGAATGTACCCATATCCCAATGGGATGAAAACTACGTTTCGATGTTTAACACGTTGGATCCGAGGTGCTTGATTGAATGCGAGGCTGGTGCTCTGTGTGTTTCGGTACGAAAATTAAGAATTAGACACCGCGAAGCTGATCTCGGTGTTTTCAGTGAGAGGAGTTTCGGACCTAATGAACACATCGGTTTCTACTACGGATTTCTAGTTTACAAAGACTTGTGTAAACATGGTCAGCTCGCAAGAACATATGATGAGGGCCTCCTGGAGCTAACGGTTAAAGACTTTGCAACATGGGCTGCGGAGATTGACGTAAAAGCGACAGACCAGAAAGGCTACCAGAATTCCATTTGGGTTTTAGCACCACACTTCTGTGCAATTCAGTACATTAACGACAGTCGTTATTTACCGGGTGACTTGGACATGCACAAGGCTAAAAATGGGGAGATAAAACCAAGAACACCAAATGTGTCATGGAAGCTGTTTTCAAAACCCAAAACAGCAACATCCTATTCCAACTATAGGATGTTGGTCATTGTGCCTTCAATGAACATAGCTGTTGGTGAAGAACTCTACTTGGACTGCGGTCGTGAGTATTTTTCACAATATGCGAAAGAACAATTGTACCAGCCAAGGTATATTGGACTTACTTCAAAAGTTTATTTCAGTAACAATACATTCTCCCGCATCTTTCAAATAAATGTTTCTATAAATTCAGATTTTCCGTTTTCTCCATTTCACCTTGGTGAGATTTTTCATCATTTTACTTCGTTATTATTCCTGCAATGTCGTACTAAAAACTACTGTACACACAAGGTTAGCTTATTTCAAATTTTATTGAAATTTTACGTTTTTCAGTGTGTCACATAAATACTATTTCGTTTATTTTCAGAGCCCACATCCATTCTTCGCATTTTCCACGAAGCTTTTATGAAATTAAAACTTTTTTGGCCCATTCCGTCCCCATTTAAGATAATATGCAGTTCTTTGGCACAAACTGCACATTAAGTAGTCTATTACGGATGTTTCATACAGAAATCTCCATTTGGGCCCCATAAACCCCATTCACACATAGAATAAATTCGGAACTCCACCTCTTGAAATTCAACATCGTTCTCCGAAGGCACTGACGACCGTTCAGCGTCCGTATAATCGTTAGTATCAGCACTCAACATCCTCATCATCATCAGGTCATCGTCCAGCATCCTTATCATCGTCAGTATCATCACTTATCACCATCGCGTCATCATGAGGTCATCACCCAGCTGCATCATTCATCGTCCACATCAACATACCTAACTGGTCGTATCGCACGTAGTCGCAAGTGTATCGAATATACCCGATCGAATCCACACTCCAATTACTCTACTATTTCGTGCAATACGGCCCGTCCTTGGGGTCGGATCAAGAACAAATTTGATGTCATGATCTGGTAGAGAGGGGATCGTGTCGACAGTGCGGGATTTGTTAATGGGTCAGTGGGATTTTGGTTGCCGGGGATCAACGATATACTATCCAACTCTCCCCTGTCGTAACTCTGGCTTAATACCAGTACGTCGATCTGAAGACGTCTCTCGGCAGTTTGGGCGTCCTTTTCTATGATATTGAAGACCGTCCTGCTGTCGACAAGTTCTTCTAGACGGATCCTACGGCCTAAGAAGTCCTCGATGGGGTCCTTGACTATGAACGCATAATCGAATTCGAACACGACGGCTTGGACTTCCGCGGCCATGACGGAGCGAGCAATTATTTTGCAACAGTTACTACCGTAGTGCACTATATTGCATTTTACAGCATCGTCTACCATTATTACTGTGTATCCCAACTGGATTTTTAAGCCTTCGGCGTTGGCAAAATAGGAGTATGTGGTCAACACAATCCTCGTACAGTAGTTCTCAAGTCCAATTTCAAGAATTCAAGGCCTTGGATTCTAGTCGCTCTCAGAAAAGTGGTGCTCTTCTCCAATGATTTAAATTCTTCGTCGTTAGTCGGTCGGTTTCCCGGGACAAGCTGCACGGGCACACATACGTCTGGTCGCACATTAACTTCCACGTATTGCGCAAGTTCTCTGTGGCTATTGAAGTCATCTTGGGTCTCGGCTAGCTTCAATCTTTCAATCTTGTGTTCCTGCGTAATGCTGAAATGGCCGGGTTTGTTGCGATAAATCATGATACAGTTGAAGGGGTTTTTCTCCTCTGTAACCATGATTCCTAATTTGGAGCGGAAGGTTTTTGAAGCCTGCTCTTCTTCTTCCAGTAATAAGATGGTGCTGAGCCCCGAGGGGTCATCAACTTGTAAGAGGATTAGGCCGTCCAGTTGGCCCTCACTTCTTCTCATCAAGACGCACGGATCTACTTTTGCGCGTACCATTTTCAACGAATCGAGGTGATGGGAGAGGTAAATTAAGTGCCAGTGGAGTCCCGATTCGGGAATCTCTTACAACGGCTTGACAACTTGAAGAACATAGCCGGGGTGGCCCAAGTTCCGGGTGTGCTATGATGTATACTTTTCGCTCCAGTTTTGTATGGGACTGTACATATGCTTGCGTTATAGCGCGGGTATACGTCCTCAGGTTCGGCATCGGAGCTGCTATTTATAGGGCTACCCTCTGCGAGAAGCGTTGTACAGTCGGTGCCTTTATGCCTATTGATGTTGCTCCCTCATCAGCGTAGTTCGGCGCTATCAGCCTCTCCTTCTTATCCAGGGTGTCACCAACTTTCTTCAGCTCGTCAACAAATCTTGAGCCCAAGAATCTAACTGTCCCTTTTATGAAAGATTCTCGTACCTTTATGAAGGTGCCGTCTTTCAACAGTCCCTCTAGTTCTGCCTTCCTTGATAATGCGAAGGCCAATTCTTTGAGTGCTCAATTCTTGACAGGTATTTTGCGTGGCGTGGTTCCGAATTCCACTTCCTCATCCACTTCTTCGGATTTATGATCATCGGCTGTCGTACTCATGGTGTGGTAATCCTCCTCCGCGTAACAAGTATGTCCTTTATCGTGTTTGTTGAGTCTGTAAGCAACCCAAGGTTTTACACAAGTAGTTCTGAAGATCTTTCTTCCTCTGTTGAGTTGTATAACCGCAGTCTCACCATCCACCAAAACGAATTTGAAGGGGCTTTCCCACTTCTTTTCGGAGGTTTGGTATATAAGCACGGATGGTCCTGATGGCAAATACCGAAACCTTTAGAATACTTCTTTCCCGATGGGGCCGCTGGGGTTCCGAGGGCGAAATCGATGTGCCTTTTCGCTTGTTCCATTTCTACCGCCTTCTTCGCTGCTTAAATTTCTTTCTGCCTCTCGATTTGTTTTGGTGGAGGGAAAGTCCGTGCCGGTCAGGGAAGGGCCCCGAAAACAAGCAACATGGGACAGAAACCCTCGAGTCCCATCGTTGCATTGGTTGCGAACACTGCCATTTGCAAACAGTCAGCATCATTTGCTACATCCTTACCGAGTGTCTGCCGAAGTTTGGTGAACGCGCTACGGAGAGGGGCATGGTATCTTTCCACAATGCAGTTGGAGCCCGGGATCTTTATCTGTGCTTCCTCCAGGGTTACTCCCTGTGCTTCCATGTTCTGCCTCAATTTCAGGGGGATGTAGGCAGAGACTTGATCGACGGCCGGAAATTCCGGGGGGCATGTACGTCAAGAACCACAATCTGGTAATCTGCTTTCATATCTCTGCTGATTACTGGTCCTTCAGGAAGGCGGGATCGGGGAAATGGGTACATTCATCGACGAGATGGATCATCGCTCGGCCCTCTATGAACATGGTATCCACCACTACTCGATTATTGAAACGGAAATCCTCCGTGCCGATTGAAATCCGAAATCTCCTAGGTGACGCGGAATTTCTTTGGCATACTTTACAATCATCCGCTATCTCCTACCAAGTTCTCCTTTGGTCACTCTCTCCCGAAGGCAGTGGGTCGCCCTTCAGGAAGGGTGCCCAAAATTCTTATGGATTTTCATGAGGTCGTCTTGGGTTCAAAGGGCGGATGATGTGGTGCTCGCTGTCCATTTGTGGGGGAAAAAGTATTTTTCAAAGGTAAGGTTTTGGCGTGGTGATCCAACGTGCAGGTACCGAACTTGAAGGAAAATGTCAAGGCAGTTCTCTATCATAACTTTGTTGGGCAGGAGGGATTGGCACTCGTCCTTCAAGGTGGCGAAGTTGATGTCAATGACGATTCCAAGTTCAAGGAATGGTATCTGAATCGAATCTTCACAGATCACCTTTCCATATACACCACTTCCTCTTACTACTTTCTTTCCAGGTGGACGAATAGGGACTTTCCTGTAGAACTCCCGTTCGTAGGCTCTATACTGCTTCTCACACATCATGGACCTCTGATTGGCCCTTGTGTCGATAGCAACTCCCCTGAAGTTGGATTCGCCTTCCTCCTTGAGGTTATTGCTCATCGTAATCAATGTTTCTGCCATTTCGATCTCGTACGTCCTCCCGTAGGTGAAAGCACTGTTCGACAGTGTGGCTTCCAAGGTGCTAGCCGTTTCGTCTTTCTTGAAGCCGATGTTGGCTCCATCTTCTTCTTACTCTTCGTTTATCCACTTCCCTCCGTCCTCTTCGTCGGATTGGTCTGGACTCTCTGTCATCAGCATGACTGCTGCCTGTTATTCTATGGTGATCAACGCTCGTGGATGCTTTTCCTTGAGCTTATTGATTGCCTTCGTAATATCCTCCTTGTTGTGCCTCGTGTTCGCGTTGTGTGCCTCACCGCACACAAAGAAGCCTTTGACGCCTCTCATTCACTCTGGGCAGAAAAGTCTTTTGTTTGCGGGCATGCTCCTGTTTCCTTTGTTATTATTATTAAACCGACGATTATTAGTATCCTTCCTTGCTTCCCCGCCATATGTTCTTCCCAGGATGTAATTTTCTTGGTCCTCGTCAAATAAGATACATGCGCTATTTGAGCCGGAACATATCTTCTTGTCGCATAGCTGGTTTTCGACGCGGTTCACTGCCGGCTGGGAATTTCTGAGGATCCTGTCCCTGAGGGTAGACTGTATGGCGGGAAGTTCCACTGCTGTTAGAAGTCTATCTCTCAAGAAGCTGTCAGTGTGATACGTTGGGTCTATTTGATGCTGCAGGGATACCAGCTTGGCTAAAAACTTACGGAACACCGTGAATTTTGACTCGTCTGGGTCGTTCGACATCGTCTGAGTTAGCGTCATCATATGCCAATGATTCAAAATCTGCGCTTTATTGTCGTCGGAGTTGTACCAATCGCGTAGGATCTTCATCGAATCATCGAACTCCCTGAAGTCCTTCACATTGTTTGCGTAGTAGTTGAGAGCGTCATCTGATAGCATTATGGGGACCGCCTTCAGCTTTTGGACCTCATCGACTTCGCACATTTCAGCCAATGTGTCGAATATGTTGATGCAGTAGTCCAAGTCCTCGTCCCAGTTTCCTGAAAAGGTATGCTTACCCATGAAGGCCCGTATCAAGCCGTTAATTCCCAATGGACTCCTATCGGAGGACCTCCCCTCGTCCCCAGGAGCTTCATCACCACGGTTCCGCTTCTCGTAGAAATCCCCCCTCTTGACGGCAGCGGTGGTCGAGGTAGCCTCGGGATTGCTTTCCTTCCGAAGCCCTCGTCATTGTCCCCATCTCTGAGGAGTCATCCGGATCGTCGTTGTCTGGTGGTGTAGCTATAGTCGCTGTTTTGAGGTACTTGTCTTCTTCCCTCGACTCTCCTTCAGGTCTCGATAGAGACCATGTTGGTTTTTCCGGGACGTATTCTGCGTTTGGACTTTATCTGTTTGAGTGCGATTCTTTCCCCTCGTCTTCCCCTTTTGGTTCAAAGAGGTACATATGGTCGGGGTGTACAAAGTGTCCCCTATGCTTCACATCAGGTCTTGGTGCCGATGGGCTTCCCTTTTTCGGGGTAGGGTCGCTAACTTTCCCCGTGCCTATGTGCGCGTCCATATAGAGCAAGTCGATCAGCGCCTGACATTTAGATGTCTTTCTTCCTCTCTCCACGTGTAAACCTCTATGGGTGAGAAACTCAACCCACTTTATCAGCATAGTTCGTCCCTATCCCTTTATGGTGGTAGGGCGGAAAGAGATGATGAAGTCCAACCACAGGGGTTCTCCTTGTATTCCGGTTTTGATAAATACCTCGAGAAGGTCGTTCGTATAAATCCCTGTCTTCTCCTCGTATTCCTCCTTCTCTTACTCTCTTGCCTCGTCGGGGCAGGTCTGGGTCCTCGGTTAGCTTCAGGTAGACCCTCTCAGTTGGCATCATCTTGAGTGGTGAGTAGGCTGTGAGTGGGCTGTGCCGGGATCTGATCCTGTTGCCTCCGTTATGGGAGAGGGTGTTTCGTCTCTTATCGCGTAGTTAGGCCTGGATCTTATCTTCCTTGCTACCATCGCCATTTGCTCAATCAGGGCTTTTTTGATTGAGTTTCTGCTTGATGGGGGCCCTAATTCGGGGGGCAGGAGGTGAAAAGATTCCTTTTTGTCAAGCCGATACCCTGATCGGTTGCTCGCCTTGCGGTTTCATGTTTTTCTTCTTTAGGTTCGGCTGTTGCGGAGTCATTCTTCAGTCGACTTGAAGTTTAAACTATCTAAAACAACCCTATTTCCAGAGCCTATTGAGCAGGAACGTAGAAACGAAAGATCGTAGGATCGTAGAAAGTGGAGGCGCAGCGATGTAGAAAATCGTATAAACGTGATCGGATTCTGGGTCTACCTCTGTAAGTGAATGTGTACCGTAGATCGTAGAAACTAAGGGTGATGTGATTTTATTACGCTGTCCGTGGGTGAGCTCCAATTTGATAGCAACCCCTGACACAACTAAGTGACGTTGCGGGCTCGGTATCGGATGAACGTGAGTGGATCCGTCTACTTTGGTGGTGCAGTTGACAGGAAATTGGGCCTATGGAGGGTGGTGTATATTCCTCTTGTTCCGGCCGCTGAGAATTACTCAGCCCGGGCAATGGTTTGTCTGGATCTCTCCTCGCAGTTGTGTCCTCCTCTCTCAAGTTGAAACGTCTATCTTTCGATTAGATTACTGGCTGGTGAAGCTGGGTTGGGTTTTTAGTTTAATGTCTACATCGTTTATTATTCACTCTCCTCCTCTCTGTGCGGACATAAGTGCCCGAGTCGGGGCCGATCTCGGTCGTGATTTTTGGGAGCACGTGTAACAGATTCTTGCCCTTGGCTAGCGCCGTTCTCTGGAAGCCGCGTGGCATTTTGCTGCTGTAGTGTCTGCAGTAGTTGCGCATGGGACAAATCATGCGTTGCTGTCCTGAATCATCGGAATGCCCACTCTTACACACGTGTCTATCGCCCATACTGTAGAACCAAAACCCTCTGTATGGGTTTCCCTTTTACGTCGGCTTTTCCCACGCTTTTCCCTCCCTCTCTTACCGCAGTATAATTTCTTCCTTAAATGACGTTTTCGTTTTCTTTTTCATCCCTGGAGTGGTGGTGACTCTAGTTTGACTGTGTGACGCTTGCTCACTCTCTCTCCGTCGCTCTGTTCATTGCCCGTCGTCATGTGAACAAAGCGTTCCGAGTTGTCCTCGTTCATGCGTCGTTCCTTCCTCCTGTAGTCATTCCCCTCCTACTCCTTTCATCTCTAACCGGCTCTTCCGCGGCCGCCGTTGCTCCGTGTCCTTATCGTTACACGGTTGTTGCTTCAGAACCCGTTGGCTTTTGTGCGGGTCGTCGGCATCACCATCGCCCATGTGTATGCGATCGTAGTTGTTATCATCAGTTCATCTCCTCTACATCATTTCATCATCCGTATCATCATCTGGCATCACTCACCAACGTTGTAATCATCCGTATCATCATCCGCTTCATCACTCATCATTCTCATCGTCATCAGGTCATCGTTCATCATCCTTATCATCGTTAGTATTATCATTCATCATCCTCATCCTCATCCTCATCATCATTTATCACACTTATAATCGTCAGTAACATCATTCATCATCATCGCGTCATCATCAGGTCATCACCCAGCTGCATTATTCATCGTCCACATCAAAATCCCCAACTGGTCGAATCGCACGGAGTCGCAAGTGTATCTAATCGACTCGGTTGATTTGACAGTAATCCCAAGGATTAAAGGTCTAAACCGGCGCGTTAACATTATCGTACAACTCCTAACCTCACAGCTCAACGACACTCGTACCATTTGAGCTGGTCCTGTCACGAAGAACACCAGCTTTGGCGTTAAAAGAACAATTATCAATTGGATTGAAAAATCCAAAGGAGGCCAGAGACACCTGGAAAGTATGGTTGGAAAACCCTTTTATGATACCAAAACGAAACTCGACAAGACACATGAACAGGATCATAAAAAAACATAAGGAGTTGTGACTTCCAAAATTGGGCTATGATGATAATGTGATTGTTGTTGATACGGTGATATTGTCGTTGATGCGATATTAATATTGGACTTATCATCACCAATAATAGTTGAGGAAGACTGATATTTTGGCGATAAGGGTGGAGAGGATGACTGTTGCTGATGTGAAAGCGTTTAAAATATCTCATTGAGATTCTGGCACTGGTAAAACAATCAATTTACATGTGGATAATATTGACCAAAATTTTTGATATGGAACATGTAATACGAATAGATGAGCCATTAAGAGCTTTAACCATTCGAACCTTCGGAATTGTGATGATTTAAAGAAATTCGATAATACAGTATCCAGTAATTTTCAATTTTCTTCAATTATAATGGTAATCAAGACAAATTTGGTGGTGTACCGACAAGGATTTATGAATTTTAATATGACACAATAACCAATCTAGTCCAACACCGTTCAAATTGAACATGGTTCGTTGCATCAAACGTGATATACAACGAAATCACCCAACTCGTCAAATATATGTCATCACCAACATTCTAAACATCAATCAGGTCAGTATAAAATTTTCTAATCTTGCCTGCTTTGCAAGCAGGTATTTCCCTAATTCTATATCAACGTGGAATTTCCCCCCAAAAAATACTCATTGAGATGAAATCAGCCGACATTTTCAAAAACGTACATTGGGCCAGTTTCAATTCATATTCTGATATTTAAAAAACAAACTTCATGCGATACAACCGGACCCAAATGTATTTTACATATTTAAAGGAGTTAAATTGAATTTACCACGTCACATTCTATGGAAAGCGAGAAAACCACTGAACAGCACACATTGAATGATGGTGTGAGAAATTGAACAAGTCCAATGTGAAAGACATTGATAACGAGAGTGATGTATAAAAGGAAGGTGGCGACGGAAATGAAAATGTGAACAAGGTCAAACTGAATGACATTACTAGAATGATGTCTGTGTTTCCTGGACTGAATGCCTAAATTCAAATGGCGTAGTTTTTGGGTGGAGTTAATATCTACTAGGCCATGCGAATTTCGGGGGTCCGTGTAGGTTACACAACAAAAACTACAGCGTTTGAATTGTTACGGATGGTAACTGAAGAAAATATCTACATAATTTGAAGATAAATTGTATGGGCCATTAACTGTGGTGTCCACGTACTGTAGTTTTTATGTATGAGGCGTACGAAGGTACTTACGGAGCGTGGAAAATAAATGGAAGAACTACTACAGGTCACCTTTCATTGTTTGTAAAAGTGTACGTATATAATATTGAGAAAATCTTTCAAACACCGGACATTTCTGTGTATGTGTACTGCAAAAAATGTACACATCGTGTAAGAGAGAGTGAATGAATACTTCATAAAATACTACCAAAATTGTAGTTTACAAATGGAAATCACATTGACTGCGCAGTTCATATGTTGAATGTAACACCGTTCCAAGTTTCCATATAATTACTGCATGGAATCGTGAATTAGAATCCAAAAAAATCAGTTAT
>JAULBU010010112.1:0-24404 GCA_032358235.1 Odonthalia washingtoniensis
ATTTCGGAGAATTGTAGTTGACACTTCGGATAAATGTGGTTGGATTCGTAACATTGGTGACAAATCAATGGTTGTTGCGTCTGGTCGCTTCGTTTATTGGTGGTCTACCCCACATAGTTGGGGGTTGAAGAGCGTCCACCCAGGTTAATGTATCCTGGTCAGACTGTATTTTCGTACAGGTTGGTTTTTTCTTCCATTGTCGTGGATGATAAGTCGTTGGTGCCCGCTGAATCGTCTGGTACTACCATGTTGTATTCGATCTCGACAGATTTTTGATCAACTAGTTCTTCCTAGAAGTGTACTTCGCGTAATGTTTTCGATCCCCGAGCGGGTAATGTTTATGTCCGCGTTCCAACTCGTTGTTCTCTGTATGCGTCGCCTTGGTCCTGGGCATACTGAACAAGGCGGTCGAAAGTTAACTCCTGACGGGTTCATTTTCACCGAAGCGCGCGACAATAGTCCGAGTTTTTGGTGCCAGTCCGTCCACGAAGAACGTCATCTATTCCAACTCGTCACGGACATTACCACAGCGATATGCTTCCTCCTTCAACCTGGACGTGAAGTCCGGTTCGGATTCATTAATTAACTGCCACGTTCCGCGTAATGTATTCACAGCCTCACGTATGGCTGCGGGTGTGTCGTACGTCCGCAACGAAGACTGGACGACTTCTGGCCAGCAAGTAACACCCCCGGAGCGAGCGCCGTTACTTGTTGATCGAAATTGTTTTGCGGCTTTTCCCGTAAGGAATTGGGGAAGAACCACGTAAGCCTGGGCCTTGGTCAGTCCGAGTATGTCACATTCTTCCACAATTCTAGAAAGGAAGTCGAAAACCAGTATTCGATCGTTGCCCGAAAATCGGTGTTCTTTCATCGTCAGCTCCAGATTTTTGAGGTTTCTGCGTAATTCTCCAGTCGATGCACTTTCGCGCCCGCCGTGTGTGCGGGATAAACGATAGTATCGATAGGACATTAACCTGTCGAATGCCGAGTTTGATGGCTTGAACGAGTTCAGTGTCAATGCACAATCATTGATAGAAATAATTCGAGTGACACGACGGGGGAAGAGGAGGAGAGACGGCCGCGGGGACGCAAGGAATCAGAAGCAGATGCGCTTAGAAATGAACGAAGACGAATACGAGACGTTGGAGGAAAGACGAATACGAGACGTTGGAAGTGGAACGGATTGGGGGATGAAGGCCGACAAGAAACGTCGGCCATACAGAAGATCTGTAACACAAGGAGGTGGCTTGTATACTAAACGGAGGAGAAAGATAACGACACAACAACGGAGAAGATAAAGCACTGTTATGACAATTCACGACGAGAAATAATACTGTTTTATACAGACCCGAAAGAAAAATCATTCACTTATCGAAGGATACATTTCTCCACACGTGTCGATTCTACCCAGAACCTACAGTGGAATATAATGAGAAATTAATCATTCGCCAAATGACTCTTTCCTTTACACGTGTTGATTGTTTCTGAACCTACAAGTGATAATTCCATCACAACTAACAGTAGGATTCCATCCACACGTGTGACTCTTTTCTCGACTGGAACCAACCTCGGTTCCAGTATACATACCGCAGCAGATGATGCGAAGAAAATAATAAAGGAGTTCAGACACATTTTACAACATTAGAATTTTCTTCGGTCAGTATCTCATCAGGTTTCGAATCACCTAGCGGAAAGGGGAGACCCGATCCAACAACTGCATACTGCTGGTTAATTGCCAACTGTAAAAGCAAGGATATTATTATAACTATTCATGAACCTACATTTAGGACTGACTGGGCATTAACACTACCTCGACCGCCAGACCGTAAAGATACCCGTGGTATCAGTCCTGGCGATCAATTGGAGGGAAGAAGAGTATAATTGACATTGATAAAAGGAACTTTTCCCTCGAGCCTCACCACCTGCACGATTCTGTTTTTTATAAAAGCAGCTTGTGTTTCGTCGACAGATTCGACAGTCAGTCCTCGGTGCATCAGACCTTTTTTACGTTCGAAGAACGGTACGGGCAGATCGATTACATCCGGGTCGAGGACCGTAGTTCCATCATCCTCTTCGGACGACGAAGAATCATAATGGGGTAAACGTCTGGATCCGGCCAATGGGTTAGAACGGTGAGATCTGGCTGCTCGATATTCTCTTTTTATCGGACATAATGTATCACGATGTACCATAGCGATCCGTTGAGATGGTAAGAGTAGACGTTGTCGTGCTTCTTCCTGACCCGTGAGGGGGATTTCTTCTCCATTTCCTTCCTCGGCAATCGAGTGTACCGCGTTCCATGATGGCGTTGACATCTGAACGTAAAACTTTTACGGCTTCGGCCACTGACTCCATTGCAGATTGTATCATTTCGGTAAGGGACTGCTTGATTGCCGTAAGTTCGTTGCGGAGGTGTTTTATTTCCTCCTCTAATTTGGGCTTGCGGGTAAGCTCCTCTTCCAGACGTGTTTTTAGGTCTGTTACTCTTTTCTTGAGGTCCGCGGATTCTTCGCCGCGAATCCGTTGTATGGTTTCCTCACGATTTAGTTGGTCATCTAACGGTGCGTGGCATCCACAGAACCTGTTCTTGATGCTATGCGGGAAGATCCCGCGATCCCGCGGTAGGCTACCCGTCACCGATCGGGTTCTTCTTAATCCGGGCTTCTGTATGCCTGTAGTAGTCTTATCCATCTGGAATCAATTGCCACCTAGCTAATTCTAGGCTGGGAGACCAGATGTAGTGCAATGCACTTCCAGAAAGGAAAGAAGTAAAACAGCACTAAGGGTCTTCGGAGTCCTCGTTCCACAGTAGCTCGTGTGGGCAGTGCACTCCACCAATAAAGGGAGAGGTAGGATGATGCTGAGTAAGTAGGTAGCTGTCGTCCCAGTGTTTTTGAGACGCCGGTGTAGTTGTGTGACGAAGTGAGTCGGATGGATGGGGGATGTGCGCCGAAACGGTTGGTCGATAGTCCAAAGTCTACTCCGTAAGGAGGGAGGTGGTTAGAGCGGTTACCCGTGATAACGTGGCTAACGGTCACTGGTTCTTGTACACGCTTGTAAAGCGGGGGAATTGACTGACGCTGGCGCAGCGGACGTTCTACCAAATCTGAAAGAGCTTTGTCGACGTGACGAATGCAAGTTCGGGGGTAGATGAAGTCTGAGAAACGGTTTTCTTTATTAGAGTTGAAGAGAGGCACACGCAAAAACCTCTTGAGTAGACTCCACCTGGTGTCGAGCGGCCAGGGAACGAACTGTACAAGGTAGTGGAGCAGGAGCCACGGGTACAGTGCAATGGGCAACAATGTCCTAGATTCACGTGGCGATTGTGAAAAGCCACCTAAAAATGTGGTACTACACAAAAGAAAAAAGATGACAAAAGTCACTAAAAAAGTTCACGTGTCCAAAAACGAATTGCACCACATGTAATATGAGACCTCAGTACGGTGAAAGTGTTCATAATTGATTTTCTGTATGGTGAACGTGGGGAGAGTTAATATTCTTACTGTGAATAGAAGGATGAAGTTGGAATTAAGAACGGAGAATGTTTTTTCACCGTACTCATTATTTTAATCACCATACTGAAAATCTCAAAAAAAGCGGTTTTGCAATTCACCATACTGAAATTTTTAAATAAATTAAAAAAAAAGTTTTAGAAATTTATGAATTCCCGCCTTCCGCCACCACATTTCTACCCCCACCCCTCTCGTCAACCCTAACCAAACAAACTAGTGTTCCCAACAAACTAAAAAAACGATCCACACTCTCTTTTTGCAAATGTTCGCCTTTGTCAATATCTCACTGCCCACCTCATCCTCATTCCCTCTTTCGACAACCCTCACATCCATCCGTCACCCACAAATTTTCCACAGACGTCTGTCATCCACCACAATTTCCGTCACTCCGACCCCTACAAACAAGCCGTCAATCAAATCATCATCACCCTGCTTCTCATCCCCTCCTTTTAAGAAACGTCCCGGATACACATTGGATGCATTGCGTGATACGTCGTTAGGTCTATCACATTGATTGTAATTGAAAAGTTACCAAGCATTCGTAAATGATAAATCACCACGCTAGTGTTGCAGTTCGCTCATCTTTTCTCCTTACCGCTAATTCACCGTATGACCTCAACATTTCACAATTCTCAAAATACACGTTAACATCTTACCCAACATCATTTATTTGCAAAGATGCAGATAGAAGTGGGAACCTGCGCCGAGATAGAAAGTTGGAAGCAATAAACAACAAATTTCCGATCTATGCCATTTCAGGACAAGATCTACTTTGGTCAATTATTATTTTTCACCTTTTTTATTGTAGAAATCTCTAACGTAGAGACTACAAAAAATATATGACGCTGAATATATTATAAATGACGTACCCGTCTTTATTGAAGTAGTAGGAATGATTGTTCGTGTCCTTATAAATTTTCTGTTGCTAATTTGTCGACCGTTCGATGCGCTTCAACTTGGTTGATCAATTAAAATCGTTTTTCTCCTGAACATATAACAAGTTCGAATTAAGGGAAGATATAAAGAGATCAGACATTTCGAACCAGCATATACTGCTTACGGTCTACTGCATCATGATGTAGACGTTTCATGTGCTCCGTATACTTATTAGTATACTAGCTATCAGTTCGGTATACTTTAAAACGAGACAGGTCACATCGTTTTTCAAATTCCTTTACTTTGGTCATTTAATGTTTCACCGCACTGAATTGCCACTTTTATTCATTTAGTAAATATCAAAATATTGACATACGCGTTCACCCCCGTACTTATGTCGTCGTTTCATTTTCACCCTCCCATATATGTCAAAAATCATTCCACCACACTGATGTTTTGCTTTCCTCACTTTCACCATTCCAATATTCTACTATGTACACTTTCACCATACTGAGGTTTCATATTACAAAACTTTTCACCTTACTATGTACGAATTCTCCCTAAAATAATCCTCAAATGTTATAAAATTAAATCTGGTGTGGCAAGTGTAAAAAAGAGATATGTCATTTATGCGTATAACAGAAAGGTAATTTAATGTTGTATTGTACAATGGCAACTTCAAAATTTCGAATTGTTCCGCCATCTAATCTTGTCGTCCTCATCTGCGTGACGTCCCTTACGTTTCGTCATCGGTGAAGTTGTCGTCCATCGGTTACACAGGATTTTCTTCCCCATTTCTGTTCTTACTAAATGTTCCACTTGGGACTACGCATTTTTTAAGTTTTTTTGCGTACAGCAGTACACTGTCGGAAAAGATGGAGACTCACTTAATGTGCATGAATAAAAATTAGAATTTTCACTTTTCCATCATATTTCGTTTTCAGTTATTTCATTGGACTAGGGAGAAATATTGGCTTTTTGTACCCAATAGCTATCCTCTAATCCTTAAAGCTGACTTACCCGCTTTAACAAAAAATCACATTTTATTGGCTCATTTCCGATTGACTTCCGGTAAAAAATCATACTGTGATTTTTTACAGCATTCAAAATACAGTATTTCATTTCTTAAAGCTGTCTCTACCGCTCTAAAATTCCCGGTCTAAAGGGTTAGACGTGTTCAATTGTTGAAAGGTGAATAAACGTGTAGCATGTAACGTGTCAGTCAAGTCTATTGTGATTGGCTTAGACTGACAGGAGAAAGTCTCACAGGACATATCACACTGTGGTGAATATTTTCGCATGATGTCCATTGACTGCCCGCATTAATGTCAAAATTTGATACTAATGCGGTCACTAATGGGGTCAAAATTTGACATTAATGCGGGCAGTCAATGGACATCATGCGAAAATATATTTAATGTTAGGTGAGGTGTTGACCCCCGTCCATTATCGGTCCAGTTTGTTGTATTAAGTTGTAAACGTTGTGCAAATTTTCATGTAGAATATCACCAACACGTCCAGAAAGCCAATAATGACCTTGTGAATCTATCCGTGCTCCATCACCCATCATGTAATAATAATCATTGCCTTCTACAATACTTGGAATAGGTAATAGTGTTATGCAATGACTAAAGTCAACTAAACGTTTGATCTTCCTGTTATTGCTACTGCAGCAATGAATTATTCAAAACTGCTAAACTACAAAGAATAGTGAGCAGACCTGGAATTTTTCGACAATAATAACTATGGTAAGCTTGTACGCCCTGAAGACGAAAATGGCTAATCTGCTTCATGCATGCACGGCAGATAATTCCATTCAATTTCAGCTTCCATCCTGGTCCCACAGATGGTACTATAGGTACTATACGAAACCTCCATGTTTGCAACGTAACAACAGAATATAACAATGATTCAGATTACATTGTACCCCACAGAACAACCTCAAAAATAATCAAAACAATTACGACAAAGTATGACTAATGCCAATCACCACAACAAACTACAACATTCAAACGATATCAGTACCCAGCAAGAAAATGACATGACGTCTGTTGCACTTCTTTGATGTAAGTTGCTAAGCTTGTTGATGTGTATATTGTACACATCAACAAGCTTAGTAATACACCAAAGAAGTGCAACAGACGCTACAATTACATCTCCGACCCTTACCTCTGCATATTCAACTATACACAACGAGTTTAAAATTGAAGCCTATTTCAATTAATGTCAATAGATGCCGTTCCAATACTTCCAACATTGATGATTTTTTCATTCGGATGCAGACGTACAAATTTGCCTTCTCACTTGTTGGAAAACAATCGCCACGAATAGCCCCTCATGACAATCTCAACATTACCAGAATGGTTATCGACCTTCTTCGGTGGTCCTCACTGAAAAAGCTACAGTCAAGTTTTAGACCAAAAGGACTCGTTTCCAGCGGAAGAAATGGAATTATCAACATAACGCCATTTCATCGAAAACATGATCTTTTCATTTACCCTAAATCATCACAAACTGCACGCAAAATAGATTCACATGCTCCAATCAGTCAATAAATTTCGTGTCATCAGATTACATGCATGATGTCTCTATTTTATCACCATTACAACAACTTATCCAACCGGGCTGGATAAGATGTTGTAATGGTGGTTTTTAAAGTCATATTATGTAAAGACTCCGTGGAAAGAGAGGGCTGGTCCAGCCCTCTCTTTCCACGGAGTCTTTACATAATATGACTTTAAAAACGTTATATTATAACGTTTTTAAAGTTGTCTGACATGTGCAAGTTCAGACAAATAAATTATTATTATGACTATGAAGCGGTTCAGTGCAAAGAATCGAAAGAAAAACCAATTTCACGTATGCACATAGTAGGAACAGCTACAAAAGTGGTAGTATCACATGAAGAAGATAGACCAAATGACGCTGATAAATGAAATTGCAATATGAATGAAGTAGTGATGGGCACTTCAAGGTTGATGATGTATGTTGGAAAAAAAAAAGAATGGCGTAAATGATGAAAATACTAAATACCCAATGCATGTAATATTCCAGTAACCAGACATTGATTGGGATGAATCTGATGGTTACCCCGTTTCGAACTGGGCTGTTGAAATTTGATAGTAAGGAAGTGTTTACCAAGCACGAAACTGACAAATAACAGCATTCGTTCTGACCATATCTTTGTCAGTCGGAACAGAAAAAATACCACTTCTATTTACAACTGAACTGCCCGACGATACCAACAATGCCTCTGGTATACCTGGCACAATTCATGTTTGAATTCCAATCGTTCCGACTTATGTAACAAGAACATGCCAGCGGCTGCAATCTCGTAACCATGGCGTTGTGATGATAGTACGACGTTACCCCTCTGTAGCAGCTGAGGTTTGATGTCAGTGTTTTCGTTTTTGAAAACCACTGAACAAATTACTGATTGGTCGCACTGTGTTTTTACGTGAACGATGTCTTGCGTTACGAGCAAAAAAAGAGGAAAAACAATGGAAAAACAATGAAAACGGGGTTGAAGTCGAAAATATTTAAAAATTTATAAGAAAAAATAGGCAGCATAGGTGAGATTTGAAATATCAGTTAGTCGTTTCTTTCACATATCACTCCTCCGCAGGGAAGTAATTAGGTGAGCACATGGGCCTCTGGTATTTTTTAAATTGTCGGTAAGTTGCAAGTTGACGTTTTGACCGTTTTCCTGTACTCTTCCCAGTTCAAACGATTTTGTCGCCATCATTTGGTCGCAGTATAGTGCTAACTTGGTAGAGCGAAGTCAGCACGGCACTTCATTTGTGAGGTGCAAAATTGGATAAGAAGTGGGGAGTAACGGGTATAGAGGAAAGTACACCGGTAAACATGCTCGATAGTAGAGAGTAGGAAGTAGAAAAAACTGTAGAGAGTAGAAGGCAGAATAGTAACACGTAGAAGGCAGAGAGTACAAATAATAAAAAAACGTTCAGCACAAAGGATTCCCGAGTGATCCCTCACCTCAGTACTAACCTGGCCCGAAGCGCTTAGCTTCCCAGTTCGGGAAAGCGACTTAGCTTCCCAGTTCGGGATGGGATGGGGCGCATGTCAGCTTGGTACGGCCGAACGTGACACTCTCACCCTTTCAGTCTCATCTTATACCTCTTCCCCCTCAAATCACACACCATTTACAATTACCAACACCTATGCCCCCCTCACATCTCTTCCTCCCTTCACCCCCCACCCACCCCGATTCCGTTACAAAATCCTGTTCCCACTCTCACACCTCCCACGTCTCCCACTTCCGAAACATCCCTGTTTTCCTCCTACCCATCCCTGGTGCTGAACGTTTAATATTTTTGATTTATACCCTCTACCTTCTGCCTTCTACTCTCTACTTTCTGCTTTCTGCATTCCACTTTCTACTCTTTATTTTCTATTTTCTATTTTCTACTTTCTTCTACCTGTCAGACTCCGTTTTTCATACTATTTTATATACACTTTCAATCATTTCTACCATTTCATCACTTCCACTTCTTATCCCGCCATAAATCCCCAGTGCTCCCTCCAATTTTCTATCCAATTTTGCACCTCAAAAATGTAAGTGCCATGCTAACTTGGCACTACCCAGTTAGCGCTGTACTGTGATCAATGTATGGCGCAAAATCTTGGAATCGTCCTGCGATTAAATGTTGGCGCCAAAATCGATTGAAATTCCGAGAATACGGGGTAACGCCCAAAACGTCAACATCAAACATAGCTACGATTAAGTAAATGACAGTGGTCAGTGGGATCACTTAACTACTTCTCTGCGGAGGAGTGATGTGTCAAACGACTATCTGATATTCAAATATTACATATGCGGCATATGATATGCCTGTTATCAGTAAATGTTTCTAAATATTTTCGACTATATTTAGTATGAATCATAAACGCAATATTTTCACTGATAGTGCAGATTACCGTACATTATTGATATTTCAGATTTTATTGTAGTTACCTTCAGCTCCGCACTTCCTATGTCATCCGAATGCACATATATTTATACAGCCGTAGAAAACTCATCCGATGTTCAATGCAATTTTGGAGTAGACACAATTGAGCATCTACAAGCTCTTCTTTGGTCCAAATTTATATCAGTAAGAAGTTTGAAGCAAAAAGTTACGCCTTCGGTTGCCATTGTTGGGACCAATAGCAGGGAGAGCATTCAAATTATTTCGCGTATATTCGTTTGCTAATATGATGGCCGACGAAGAGGAAATGACTAGAAATGGGTATAGACTAGATGTAACTATACTTGTGGTATACTTTTACCTTTTCTACTACTTCGGTGATGGCTCCGATTGGAAATCCATGGTCGAAATTGTTTGATCTCTTGCTTTTCTTCCCCATCGTCTAATGTGGGTTTCCGATGTTTGAATCCGTGGAAAGCGCATCATTTTTAAATACTATGCTTCTCTACTAGTTGAGGCAGGGAAAGTTGCAATTAACCAATCCATCGACCTCTAAAGTCTGAGGACATTCAAAAAGTTAACAACTTATGGAATTTGTCTATGTCATCTTTGGCTTCATCTGAAAGGAAAGTAAGAACTTCAAAACGAAGAAACTAACAGGCAATGGCTTTTATAATTTTTTTATAAAATTTGCAAGTCCAATTCTTAAAGTAGGACTATTTGATCATTGTATTGGTGCAAGTACAATACGGGTATACCTCGGGAATATACATAGTCATACTAAACTTTACAACATACTAGATGTGACAAAAAAAACTATAGCCATAGTCATACTAGACTTTACAACATACTAGACGTGACAAAAAAACTATAGACATAGTCATACTAGACGTTACAAAAACAACTTTGATGAAAGAAAGAATGTAGATTAATGGACACAAGAGAAACAAGTAACATCCGTTTAAGCGGTGGAGGGAAAGAAGGCATAAAATAAATTTTTTTGCACTTATTCACTTTCTCTATAAATATTCGATGAAGATCGAAGTTTCTAAACATGTCATAAAGAAGCTGTCTTTGAAATCCCTACTAATCAGCCTTCATTTATCCATCCCTACCGACAAAATTAGAAAGAAACTATTGATAAATATTCAAGCTTTCAAATTTAGAAATAATCTCAACCTGAAACAAGATGGCTGCAGGAAACAAAAAACAGGCTGCGAAAGAGGGGGAAACGAGGGCTTCTCGAGAGTACAAACCGCGCCAGATCATACCCGATGGCATTCTCGAAAAAAGTTTAGTCCGTGAGTTCTTAAGGAAGGAAAGGGAAGCGGAAGGTCAAGAAGAGATGTCAAAATCTATCACCCCCAAGTCGGGAACTCGTTCCAATCAGAGCAATCAAGTACTCACGCCGACGAGTGACAGTGAGGAGGAATGCTCAGATGAGATTACGTCTGCTGTTCAAAATGGGACGCGAGCACGTGAACTGGAACCTCAAGATGAGAATGTTTCGGAACAGACTGAGGAAGAATCTGTAGAAAATAGAGTAAATGCTGAGAAAAGACCTGGTGGTGCTGCAGTTTCTGATACCGAAAGCAGTTCTGATGGAGGTGAGGCACGACCTCAAAAACAACGTAAAATCAAGGACAATTCTGATTATCAACAGATGGAAGAAGAAGCTTATGAAACTGCTAGGTACACTTTGTTAATGGCTGCGGCACGATGTGATGCAGAAAATGCAAAGATTGATATTAACGAAGAGATTGCTAAAGAGGTTTTACCAGGACATTGTGGAGGAACTTGCGTGAAAGCACGTATAGAGAATGTATGTTTGCGTACTACTCAATTTACCAAGATAGCTGGTAATCATGCTCACTTCATGAATACAAAGCTTTGCCCTTATCAAAAATGTGATCTTGAAAATGTTGCCTATGCAACTAAGTGTGTCATTAATGATGAAGGGAAGAAGGAATACGCACCGATGAGTAAGAAGCGTCTTGCTGAAGTTTTGGAAAAAACGCCTACTCCTGGCAGTGATAACGAAGAGGATGAAGAAGATAGTCAGTAATTGCTACTTTTGCAGGCAGTTGGTTTCCATTTCTCCGTCATTTGGTCTTTATTTCGTTAGTTGTCCCTGAATAAATCATTTTGAACTTTTATTGTCTTCTTCTAAAAGAAGAGATCACTGTTGATATCCAGCACGGAAATGTATTCGAAAATAATGTTAGTCACTCTATTTTCTGTTGATAGAACAGGAGGTCTATAAACGAAAATAATGTTAGTCATACTATTTCTACTCAAAGCAAAACGGGCTGGTGCTTTATACCAGCAAAAGAAGCTGAGGAAACCAAACTATGATTCAATAGTTCTTTAACAGCAATGGTAGAATCATTTAATAATCATTTAATGATTCTACGTTTTTTTAAATTTAAATCAGCGCCCTCTATAACATTTCGTGTCTTAAATATTTTTTTTTAAAAAAAAAGAAAAACATAGATTTTTAAGACACGAAATGTTATAGAGGGAGCTGATTTCTATGACACTTTTTGAGTTTGGTAATTTTTCAGGCCGAAAAGTGCGGTGATTGGCCAGAGTGCGGAGGAGGCCACTTTTTGGGGTATATGGTGATGTATAATTTTTGCAGCATAGACGGGAAGAAATTACACGTTGCACGGTTACAAGGTCTGTTTGGGAAAGACAAAAATGGGGAAATGGCACGTTTCGTGAAATATGTGAGGCTGTGACCGGTTAACGTAATTATAGAGAGAGTGTTTATGCAAATAAAAAGTTTTCTGAAAAGTAAAACGGACTACATCCGTGCCTGTTTCGGCTATTTGAGGGCGCGCTTTGTTTTTTATTTGGGAAGTCATCGCGGCGTAGACTGCGAGAAGGCTGAGATCATCTATTCAAAAAGATCACCAATTATGAATGCCTGGCCCCCACTGCCATAACCATACACTCCGGCTCACGTCTCATTTTCGCTTTACCTCAAGCGCGCGAGAACGTGATGCTGATACGAACACGACATAGGAATGAAATAGTGTGGAAACACTTTCATCAAATATGTCCTGCAAATAGTGTGGGGAATATTTCATGTCCTCTCTTATGCTATTTCGTGTCCTCTCTTTCGGATTCCGTTAGTTCGAAACCATCACTACTTAAGCCAACGTTCTCGAAGCTAGACGACATGCTCGAGACAGAGAGATAGAATAAAATTGATAAAGAATCCTACGGTTCTTTTAGTGTTTCAATCCTCGTCACCGTCTCCGTCACCGTCTCCGTCACCATCACCATCTCCGTCACGTCACCGCTTCACTGGTAGCACCGCAATGAACTCAGCTGATAATGAAAATTCTTCGCCCAATCCAATACCAACTGCCGAATTTAGACTCAAACAAATGCAGAGATTATTACAACAAGTTGGTAATCTTGAACAACAACTTCCACAACAAATTCGGTTATCTCGTCAATACAAAACAAAAATCAACGACACACAGCTGAAAAACGAAGAGAAAATATTGCTACAACTACGGCATACAGTAAGAAATACTTCAACAAATCTTCAACCTTCTCTGGAAAAGCAAAAGAAAAAGAATCCGTGGAATCATTCATTGGATTAATATAGATATAACTATGTGGCGTTCCGGTCGATCAACATCTCGGAGTGGCAGTAAGCTATTTGAATGGAGACGCATATGATTGGTACCATGTAATGTATGTTATGGAAAGATTCCTTCTTGGGAGCAGCTGAAAACTTTGCTGATATGTCGTTTCAATCCGATCAATCAAGTAAAGTCTACCAGAGATAAACTGGCAACAATCAGGCAATCGGCAACATTCCATTCTTATAATGAGGAAATAATGAAAATTGCAATAAAAATTCCTTCAATTACTACTGACGAACTTATCGATAAATATAATCGCGGACTGAAACGATACATAAGAACTGAACTCTGTACGAAAGAATATGAAAATATAAACCAAGCAATGTCGGATGCTTTAAAGGTGGAATCCGCGAAATATTACGATATGGCTGGAACCATTAATCGTGAATTTCAAAGAAATTTAAGGAATGTTCAAAAAAATGGTGACCAAATGGACATTGGAAATATTCAATGGGAAAAACAAAAACAACGCGCCAAAGATTTTACTAATAATTCCTGCTTCTATTGTCACGAAACAAGATGTAGAGTACAAACTTGTCCAAAACGGGGTGGGGAAAGGAAATTGAACAATGTGAATGTTAAAATTACGAAAATGAAAAGCATGGTCAGAACCAGAAAAAGTAATGCCCCACTCGGAAGAATTATCTATACCAAAAATATCCAACATACATTCCAAAGGTACGAGTGGGGGTTCTAATTGTGAATCAGATAAAAATGATACAGACTTAAAATTCCTGCCTTCAACTTTATCTAATAGAAAACAGACGTCCCAGTTGCACACTTTTAGAAACAAGCAGGACGTCCCTTTTAAACCACTATTTTTTTGGTGGTACTATAAATAGGATTCCGGTTGAAATTCTAAAAGACGACGGTGCCACTAACAATGAGATTTCCAAACGAATATTGAAAAAATTTAAACACGCCTTCAAAACGGTAGTTTCAGGAACTACAATAAATATTAATCATTCAAATAGTGAGGCCCACTAAGAATTAGCGACGGTGGTGGAATGCGCAACTATAAAAATTGGAATCCATACATACTGTTCTCGCTTTGTGGTCGCTGACATTAGACACGACGTAATCTTAGTAATTCCATGGCATGCAGACGTGAACCCGACTGTAAATTATGACGAAAGATCGATAAAAATATCTGGTGAAAATCTTACAGAAACCAAGGACGATTCAAAAAATGTTGAAATTTCGAATATTTCAATTCGAAAATTCAGACGAACGATAAACATGGAAGATGCCGTCGTCTTTCAAGTACAGGAAACAGTTAATATGGACATGGAATCTAAGACTGGTGACAATCGAATGAATCAAATAATAAATAGGTACAACGACGTATTTAAGGAAGAGCTACCTGTTGGTCTACCACCAAAACGAAACATCGATCACGATATTATTATCGATCCAGACGCTAAAATACCATTTCGAGGCCTGTACAAACTATCTCCACAAGAACTAGAAGCGACAAAAGAGTATATAACCGATCTTCTAAAACGAAAAGTAATTCGACCGAGCAAAAGTCCATACGGTTCTCCATTGTTCTTCGTCAGACAGAAAGGAAAAATAAGAGCGGTAGTAGACTACAGAGGGCTAAAAAAATTACTAAGAGAAACAACTAACCCCTTCTGCGTCCAGACGAAATGTACGATAGACTTGGGGGCTCGAAATATTTCACAAAATTGGACCTGAAAACAGAATACCACCAGATTCGAATCGATCCCTCAGATATAGAAAAAACGGCGTTCAATACAAAATATGGGCAATTTATGTATCTCGTAATACACATGGGATTGTTTAATCCCCCAGAAACTTTCGTTTCTTTAATAAACAAGGTTCTCGACGGATTGTTGAACAAAATTTGTGTGGTATACATCGACAATATCCTCATATTTACGAGATCAAAAGAAGAGGACTATCGACACATGGAGAGTGTTCTGGAAAGAGTGCAGGATCACGAATTATATGTTTCTTCAAAGAAATGTTCATTTATGGAAGAAGAAGTCGAGTTTCTTGGAGTAATCATAAACGAAAAAGGAATAAAAGTGGACCCCGATAAAATAAAAGCCATCAAAGATTGGCCGACTCCTATATCCGTGAAGGAAATTCGAAGTTTCGTAGGACTGACATCGTTCTTTTGCCGGTTCACAGTTAATTTTAGTGAAGTTGCTCATCCTTTGACTTCACTCACAAAAAAGGGAAATGGAATTTCCAAATAGAATGAGGAATGTGATAGATCCTTTAGTTAAATGAAGAATATGTTAACAAAAGTACCAATATTGAGTCATGTCCACTGGAAATTTCCATTTAGGGAACATACTGACTCCTCCTAATTTGCAGTTGGTGGAACACTGACACAGATTCAGAACGGACGAAAATGTGTAATTTCATATTATTCAAGGAAACTAAACGATGAACAACAAAACTATTCTGCAAATGATAGAGAACTTCTCGGATTGATCGGATTTTTGGATCATTTCAGATGCTAACTAGAAGGGGCAACTTTTGAAATTATTACGGATTGTCAAGCACTAAAATATCTATTCACAAGGAAGGATCTCAGTAGAAAAGAAGCTAGGTGGATATCAACACTTTCAAATTTTGGTATATTCCCGATAACACTACAGAAAGGGAGAATTCATGCATTGGGAGATACACTTTATAGATTGGAACGCACAACAGACGAGCTCACATTCCTATTATCCAACGTAACGACCTGCAATGGCGTGAATAATATTTGGAATCACATTCGAACAGAATTGGAAAACGACCAATTCTTCAAACCCATTATAAAAGAAGTCCGAAGCAAACAATGTACTAAATCAAGATTCAAAATGATGGACCAAGCCCTTCAATTAAAAAGTGGGGAGTTATGCATACCGAGAAAATGCGTTGAAAATATTTTAAAAATGGCCCACGATTATCCTACGTTGGGACATTTTGGATTTGCCAGAACGTTGGGAAGACTTGGGAAATTTTTCTGGCCGAAAATGATTCGAGATGTGATAAGTTAAATTCAAGGATGTCACAGCTGTAAAGGAAACAAAAGTAGAAATAAGAAACCAATGTGTTCTCCGATGATTTTAGAAGCTGCGAAGAGAAGATGGGGCACAATTTCAATGGAATTTATAACTCAACTCCCAACAACCATAAATGGATTCGATGCAATCACAACGTTTGTGGATACATTTCTAAAAGGCCGCATTTTGTATCATGTAAGAAAACAGATAATGCGAAGGATACAGAAAAATCATTCTATGACAATATATTCCGACTACATGGATTCCCAGACGAGATTGGGTCAGATCGTGACCCAAAATTTACATCCAAAATTTGGAAAGAATTGATGAAAATGTTACATGTACAGCTCAAAATGTCTACCGCCAACCACCCATAAACAGATGGTCAGTCCGAGGTAATGAACCGAACATTGGAAACATGCCTTAGATTGTTTTGCAATTTCAACCAGAATAATGGGAATAAACTGCTAACAGGGGCGGAACTTGCAAATAGTTCTGGATTCATGACACGACAGGGTTTTCACCATTCTTCCTCGATCTGGGATGGGATCCTAAACATCCAATGGACATTATATCAAATTGTAACAGTTTAATAGTGGAATCTGTTTGAGATCTGAGAAAAATTCTGTCAGCATCCTTTCGAGATGCACAAGTATCTTATGGAGAAGAAAGACGCCTACAAGCAAACAGAAGCAAAAAAATACAGAGAACCAGATTATTCTATAGGAGATATGGTCATGGTCGACAACACAGCTCTTATAGATACCTATAACAGAGCGCGAAAAATTCCAAAATCACAAGCAAAAAAATCGGACCGTTTCAAATTATTTTGCTTATTGGAAGGAATGCAATTAAATTAGAATTACCGTTGAACATCAAGAGCCACCCGGTGATAAATGTGGCACATACAGAAAAATTTAGTAACCAACAAAAAGACATCAAAAACGACAGAAACGAAATGATAACCAAAGTTCGGCTTCCAGTCGAGGACGAAAAAACGTTGAAACAATTCTCAATCACCGACGAAGAGGAAAGCAATTGCAATTCCTAGTAAAATGGGAAGTCGAACCAAATCAAGAATCGACATGGAAACCCACAAGACATTTGATTGATGACAACCGTACAATCAACGAGCAGCTCTTGCAGTACATATCCGAATGTAGTGATCCAAATGTCGAGGACGCTATTTGAAAAGGAAGGAATAGTGATACGAACACGACATAAGAATGAAATAGTGCGGAAACACTTTCATCAAATATATCTTGCAAATACTGTGGGGACTATTTCGTGTCCTCTCTTATACTATTTTGTGCCCTCTCTTGTAGATTTGAATTTAATCAAGAGAGGAACAATCCGCTTGTTCGGGTATCCTCTCTTTCGGATTCCGTTAGTTCGAAACCATCACTACTTAAGTCAGCGTTCTCGAAGCTCCACGAAAAGCTCGAGACAGAGAGAAAGAATAAAATTGATAAAGAATCCTACGGTTCTTTTAGTGTTTCAATCCTCGTCTCCGTCTCCGTCTCCGTCACGTCACCGCTTCAGATGCCATATTTTGTATTGGTGCGCTTTTCCTTTGTTTTCGGCCGCACCTCGTCGAAAAAAGACGGACGAAATTAAACAATCTCTGATCGTGTATTTACAGGTAATCATAACCACATAACCATGACACTGACATGAATCAGTGCAGGTCATGCAGGAATGGGAACATTTTTTATATACGGCAATGTACAGCTACTCATGTTCGGAACTATTCGTGTTTTTCCTGTCCCAACTCGCCTTGCACAGAACAGGTTACCCGTCACAATTTCACAAAAAAACTTTAATTTGTGTTTCATACTGTACGCTCCGTGGAAAATTTTAATTGGCTCAGAGAAATTTCATTTTCACCTTTCTACCAAAATAATTTCCGTTTCCAAATTTTACAGAGGTCTATACTTTTCACCAAAACCGACTTTGCCGTTTCCCTCACGCCGCAAAGAAGACGTTACGCCAAATTCTGTTTCCATTCTCTACTTTAAGCCGGTCCCCTCTTTCAACTCCACTTCTCAGTTTGTCAATCGGCCGTGCCATTACATCTGCACCTAAAAACACAACTCAAATCCATCAGCGCCGTCTATTACATTTCGTGTCTTAAATATATATATATACATATATTTGGAACCCAAAATATTTGTATCCTTCATTAGAGGATTATGGCAGAACGAATTCATTAAAAATTCGGAGAGCGGTCTAAAAAAATTTACACGTTTTTGATTTTAGTGAAATTAAAAACAAATCTTGTCTCATATCTTGTCCAAGTCGTCGCGTTAGTGAAATCAAAAATTATATAGACATATGTTGGTTTTTATGCTCCAATAGGAGAGAAAGGAAAAAAAGTGAACAATTATTTTTGGGTGTAACTTGTGGCTAATGCAACGAAGAAGCAAGGACTTGATTTTTTTTTCTGGTGTCTTGCATGCACCAAAATTAAAAAAAGGAAACCGTACCCCCCGCACCCCCCGCCGTGCCGAAAAACTTTCACAATTGACTGAAACGGCAGACAAATCCACAGCAACAGGCGGTGCAACGGCTGGGACTCAACCGGAAATTACAGTGGATCGTACGACATCGACTGGGACGAGCGATGCTTCTGAAATGAAGAAACGACGCATGCGTTTCAACAGAACGTTGGACGTATTGCTTCTTCCATCAGTCGTTGTAGTTCGTGAACACATCGCACAGATTGGTGCGATGAAAAAGCGATTTTAAGACGCTTGTATAGAATTTATGAAAAGTGCACCAACCAGCGAGTGTACCGCTTCAATCAAACCGTCTTGGAAGACGGTAAATTACAGATTCAAGAAACTCGTTGGTGACGGAAGAGAGGTGAATAGGTGCGACGTTGTCCTGTCCGGAATCTCAGAAGTGGCCAGTGAGCGCGATTTACTGTTGGATGATATAATCCAGCGTGTGGACGAAATGCAAGAATTAATTAGGGCCGAAAAGGAGGAAATAACCCAAAAAGACAAAAGACTCACCAAAGCCGGTGAGGAAATTCGAACGTTAGCGACTAATCGCAGTGTAAGACAACCGGTGGCAGCTAAGAGGAACCACTTTCCATAACGCGCAGTCCGTCAAATAGAAAAACACAATAAGGTAGTATTTCCTTCGATTCTGACGATGATGACAGAGAATTGCTTAAGCATGCAATTGAACAACGAACAGAATTCGATGTGAAACGCATGAAAATAGAAGAAGAAAAAGTTGCTTTGGCGAAAAATAAAGAAGAGAACGAATTTATACGACAACGAAAAGAGGAAGTAGTCACTGCAAGGAAACTCGATCTTGAGGAGAGATGACTTTTGTCAGATGAACGTAGACAATAATTAGAATGGGAAGAGAGGCGGGTATTACTAATAGAACGGAAGTAAATGGCTGCAGCATTTGCTGCTTTTGCAGCGCAAACTTTCAAAAAGCCAAGTTAGGGATTAATTTGAAGGGAACGGTGTAAACTTGGAGGTGTACATTTAAAATAATTTTGTGTCTGTCCGCCTTGTTGTAGACATATTTTTATATCCCAAAACAATGCAGCACCCTTATACATTAAAGAAACTGGTACTTCACGGACGTTGAGCATTCTTTTATAGTCCTGACTGGGCCAGATATGCTTTAAATCTTTTTACGACCATTCTACGGCCATACGGACCACGCTCATAGCAGCATTATGAGTACTTTGTTGTGGAGTTGCCCAAGCTCTGCTATATCCTACTTGCAGCCATGACCGTAACATATACGCCTGATCGGCGTAAATGTAGTATTGCTGTAAATTTATTTGGAGTTGTTCTTGGAGTATAACGTCTATGTTACTATCCCGATAAAGTTTCACATCATGTGTTCTTCCGACTTCTGGGCCGTAAATGTGAAATATCAAACCATCAGGGGTTGTGATGGTTTGATAAACAAGGCAGTGTATTATCTTATGACCTGAGTATACTGCCCGTTGTAAAACAGCAGAACCACCCGATCGTGGAATTTGTATTTTGATTCCATCTATGAACCCCACACATCTATCAAGTTGGGCTCCATTGGAATGGATGGCGTCGGCGTACAGTTCTGCTCTTTCACTCAATAAGTCTCCTCTGAAACTTTCGATGAGATGTGCATGTTCTCGTAAAACATTTCCAAGGCCTCCCAGAAAACCTCGGAAAGTTTGTATATCCTCATCCCGAAATTGTGCTCCATATCTAACAACAGACAAGGAGCGGTCAGTCTACGAAGCACAATACATGCAGCAGTGATATCGTTGCAAAAGTATTTTTTTCGTGTAGTTTTCCCGATTTTGAACCCAATTAGATGGACAACCGTGCCAATCTCAGTAGTTCTAAACCTGAAATATTTCAGACTCTGCTCCTCTGAAAATATATTAAGGTTAAACGTAGTGGTGCTTATTTTTCTCTTCCGCCCTTTGATTTTCTTTAAGTCATCTTTCACATAGTTTAGTTTGTCATAAAATTAACGAACAACGAGTAGGTCAAGCCCGAGTCCTACTGCCATTATGAGATACAGTCTTAGTTTTCTAATGCGCTTTCTCACTTTTTTTGGGTGTAGTCTGTTTGTCTCATAATAGTCTTGTGTCTCGTTCCCTTTGTTCTGCAGGTTATCGCTTGCGTCAAACTGGTACGAATTTTTTACTTTTTTATGTTTTTCTAAAAAGGTTCCCGGTTACCCATATGTACTTTCCAACCAGGAATGTTGTCATCTTCTGAAAAGAAATTCTTTACATCATAATCCGATTCGTAGTTTTTTTTCGTTAATTCTTCATAATTTCTTCCACCAATTTATGAAAAAAATTGTCATTTTTTTATGAATTTCTTTCTGCCATAATCCTCTATTATCGCACTCTGGGAGTACTGTTGAAAGAAAAATACAAGTTAGTGACTTAATTGTTATGTAGATTAAACTCGATGTGTATCTGTCTTTATTAGCGCATATCACGTGGGTGTTACTCGTTTGGGGGTGGCGGGCAATTATATAGTGCATTTTTTCTAATACAATTTACATGTCCAAAAGGTGTATGAAGTATTTGGTGAAGTAGCACGGGTCCCTTTTTGGGTTTATTCCAGCGGTATCCCGCAAATTTCGGATGTGAACGAGGATGTTGTTTTGGATTATAATTTTAATGAAGGATTTAGCCAAAATACATCCTGGTCTGCACATGTTACTTTGCCGATACATCTCTAGTTAGGCGTTGAGTTTGCATTGTTGAGTTTCAAACTCAACGCCTGGCACAAGTTAATAAAGTAGTTTTTAACGGATGTTCTAATTAAAATGAATACAGTAAGGCGTTGAGTTTGCTGTTGAGTTTTCTGAAAAACTCAACATCAAACTCAACGTCAAAAATTGAATTCAGTGAAAATTATTTTGGAAATTCACTATGGAAATCAATGACCAATAAGAAAATTTCGTCAAATCTTGAAGAACTATGACTAAACGGATGTTGACAAAAGAGGGAAAAAATCTATGAAACAAGTAAACAGAAAGTACATTAATGGCTTCTTCTCCTGTAAGTTAGTGTACTGTAAAGGAAAAGCAAACAGTTACAGATGAAAAAAGCGTAAGTGAAACGTGAACGGAACAGTTATGTAACCCTGTAACGGAAATGACCAAAACGTTTTTTCACTTCCTCCCGCATGCCATTGTATACGTCCTCACGCTTCATTGTAGTATAAAAATCACGAACACATCTTGAGTATATGTGCAAATTCGACATGCAAAACGGGTCAGTAACCTATCTATTTATCAATGCGTGAGTGTTCCTGCGTTTACGGTTACAGAAACATTTCCAGTTAAAACCTGTTCGAAGCGGTGATATGCAAAGTGATGAGGTATATCAACCGGTCAGACGGAGTGTTACATTCCGAACTACGCATGAATTCATACCAGACAGCGATGACGAACAACGACATCATATTACGGACGAAGTGAATGAATTACTAACAGTCGTAAGCCCGAAAAGTAAGTTAATCATTCACGATTTTATGAAGAAAATGGATGAGAGATTATCTAAACAAAAAATGGAAAGCCCGGTAAACAAGGATTTTGATAGTAATGAAAGTGGTGTTGTTAACGTAGGAAGTGACAAGATTCATAGGAAAGGATTAGGCAGAAAAGCGAGAGTGGATAATATAGGAAGGAACCAAGTACATGAAGAGGATGAATACGAAAGTGCAACGATCCAGAAATAGAACCGAGATGCAAATATGATATGAAAGTAACGGAAAAAAGATAATTGGAAAGAGAATTATAAAACTACTACAAGTACGCGAAGAAAAAGGAATTAAAAAAGTGAAAAGATAAGAAAGGAATGGGGAGATGAATCAAGTGGTAGTAGAAATGACCGCACATTTACTCTCGGTAACTGTTGTAAACCATTAGGTGTTATTGTAGGCAACGAATCAAATAATAAAATATATACAAAATATGTTGTAGGATATGAAGCGGCTTGCACTTTACAAAAGAAAGGAGTGAATAACGAAAAGAATAGTAATGGACGCAGTGGAGAAATATGTACAGTCATTAAATCTCAAGTTCTCGAACGGAAAGGACGAAATAATGGAAATGAAGACAATTACGATTTTGAAGAAATTGTCAAAGGTAGGTATGAAGACGTACCTTCTTCACTGGGACGACAGAATAATCCGTCAAGGAAAGGTAAGTATGTACCCAACGGAGTGAAAGTTGTCGATGTTGACAATGTGGCACCAAAAACGATTGAAAAAAATTGCAATCAGAACGGGAAAGGTAACAGTAACTGGGATGAACATATGGATATTATGCATCGTTTGTTAAACAAATCACGGATCGAAAACAAGAAAAGTCCAGAAATAGATAACAACGGTGAAAGTGAACTACCACATGAAGGTATGAAATATAATGGAGAAGATAGTGAGGCAACTAAATGTAGGGCAACTCATATCTGTTATGTAAAGTAAAATAAAAAAGACGTTGTGTAGATAATGTCGGAAAATAATTAACATTGTGGAAAATGACCACCACTACGACAATGAAAAGAATATTAGAAACCAAGAAGTAAATAGAAAAAGTAATGAGGAATATGACAAAGAAGATTTTGACATTGAAAATAAAATGATGATATCATAGGTGGATATGGAAAGGAATTAACAGAGTCAAAGGAAGAGCAAAATGGCAGTTGGACGAAGAAGTCCAAAAGTATCTTAAAAAAGGAAATCAAAGTTCTTGAAGAAGAACGGAGTGGGCCGCAATGGAGCAACGAAGAAGTGTTGATTCTGGCGAAAGCGTGGGTTTCACAAACGCAGCAACTTGTGCGGACTGAGGAAGCGTTGCGGATAGGTATAGAAAAATGTTGTAGGCAACAATATGGGGTGAAAAGAAGTAAAGAATCAATGAGAAGTAAGTGGCCAATTGTTAGTAAAGATTGTCAACTATGGAATTGCTGTTACCGCATGGTGCAAAATATGAAACGTACTGGTAACGAAAAACAAAAAGGAATATATAAATTAACACACGCCATATACCAGAGTCGTCGCAGACGAGAAAAGGATAGCAATCCTGGTATAGGCATAACATTTAAATATATTTAAACAGCAGAATATCTGGCAACCATTCCAAAATTTGGAGATGTTGACAGTAATGATGGAGTTAAAATGGATAGATTAAAAAATATGTCGTATGTAGAACGGAACAGGCGAGTAGAAACAGCATCTTCTCAAGTTACGACGCCACAAGCACGTTATAATAATGATGATAGTATAAAGTATGATCATGAAGAAGCAGCGCAATCAAATGAACAACACTCATGTGAAGTGGGAGAAGAACAAAACCGACCATCACGGCTTCTCTAAAATGTTGTTAGAAATTACCGAAATGTTTGTCAAGACATAGAAAGAAGTGAGGCTATGACCAGTGGCAGGAGACAACAAGGGGTTAAGTCATTGAAATGTAAAGAGGAAGAGGCTCGTAATGAAGGCAATAATAAAAAGGAAATGAAAATGATCAAACTTGCCATGGATGAGACAAATAGAATAATGGACAAAATGAGTACACTGCGGGGTAAAACTTTAGGGGACCCCAATTTTTTTGCACATACCGTAATTACAAAATGAAATAAGACTTATAAATATTGTTTCTGGTGGCGCAAGATTTCGTATTAGTGCAGCTTGATATCTTTCCTTGCCTCCGTATTCTGAAATAAGTGCAGTCCAAAATCCAGAATCATATTACCTGACTTCGTATGTACGGTAGCCTAGCATTCATATTATAATTTCTGCGAATTCAGATACAGTAAAACTAACATAAAAAGAGACAAGGGGATATGTTACCTACTGTACCAATAATTTTAAAGTATGATCATTGTGAATGTGTATACAGAATCAAAATTTG
>JAULBU010010123.1:0-24393 GCA_032358235.1 Odonthalia washingtoniensis
CAATGTCATAGTAATGTCAGGAGTGAATGGGTGGACTGATTAACCCAGCCCCTGATCTTTCTTCGTACGCTAGTATGACTTACACCAATAACAGCATTACCACAAGCATACCCAATATTCTACACCTTAAATCCTTATGTGCAGTGCAACTATTTCACATTGGATACCAACCCACAATACCGTTCATGACCACCTACACCAGAAAGTTAGACCCATCCTATACTAATTCTGTGACGCACACGTGGAAATACTGGGATTACTACCTGAGCTTCTGCCGCTAAACAAGAATCGTTGGCTCTGTTTCCGATCCTGTCACCCCTTTTTTTATACTATGCCACCAGCACCATTCCATTTCCTCCCATTTCCTCCTTTTCCTCACTTTTATACTACATCATCGAACTGTCTTTACACCGTCGTACGCACCAGGATATTCATATCCTTGCAGTTAGAAGCCAATAACTCCTTATTGATACGGATTTTGCTAGTCCTGTCGCTGTTATCGCCCTGATTCCGTCCTCTCACCAGATCCGGCTCGCTTCCCATTTTGCTCGCCTTATATGACCCTACCGATCTGACCTCTGTAAGTGCATATACTTACTACGCCTACTATTTGACACCTTTCTATACCGTACATTCAACATCGTCACCCAATGAACCCTGCGTATCCAAAACCTGGTTAATCGCAATTCTTACTGCCTACCGTTTCTACGTTCACGTGAATTGCCAGAATGCACATGCAAGGTAATACTCTACGTATATGTGGCTTTATTAGACCAACTAACGCTTATCGTAAATCGTCACGAACACAGCAGTTTCGTCTCTACCAGTGTCATTCGACAACGATTCCACCTACCATGTTTCCAATCATAGCTGTAGTTACGACCGTACCCAAGCTTACACCAACGCCCCCTCCCACCACAGTAGCAAAGCCACTGATTCCCCCAGCTGCATGACTTTGAGGAACCAATGCAGCGTGCTGAATCGATTGATTTGTGCACACTGCATACAACATGGGAAACCCGTCGGTTTCAAAGCGAATCACGAAATCTTCTAACTGTTAATATTGGATCACTATGGTTCTGAATCGCGTGTGACCTATAAGAAGCACCTAACCTACCATCAACACCCCCTCCACATGTAACTGTTGCTGTTGCACTGCCATGATGGGTGAATATATGGTTATTGAGGTTAAGGTAAATGATGGAGAATAAGATTGCGTGTATGAATTATGTTCATAGCCCCGAACCATACGGTTGACGTAATTCTATCATACATCAGCGAAGAACGTTTTCATTTTTTATTCATCATCTTCATCATCATTATCAATTTGCACTTGTATCATAAACATCGTTTGAACACTATTCAATTGTGAACTACCAATATTATGATCACGTCCATCATCACCATCACCATCACAGATAAAGATACTGGAATGTTGATGCTGATACCGGTCGATGGTACACGTTTCCGCACTACTGCCGCTGTGACGCACACTGTCACAGAATTACGTACCGTACGAACCCCTCACAGTAAAGTCAGCGCTGGTGTGTTATTTTCTATTCACATACAGTACATGCATCTTTCACACTTCAACTGTACTCAGTGTTTACTTGTTTCACCAATTTACATACTACATTTGTCAACACAATCCTTCCGAACGGTTCCGCTTCCAATTTACAATTCAATTGGTCTTTATCATCAACTATTATAATGTATTGATTCTTTTACTACGTACAAACAAGGGTGGTGAGTTAGTTGGTGAGATCTTCCGGAGAACTGATCAACGAAATGACCACCATTTCATAAAAAACATCCGTCAAAAACTTTGTTATTAACTGGTGCCACTTTGATGAGTTTTCAAACTCATCAGCCAACTCATCATATAACTAGAGATGTCCTAAGTGTAACTTTTTCTTTATGAAGTTGCGAAAAATGTGTGTGTCAACGGGTGCATAAACAAATAAAAAACTATGTAAAGAAGAAAAATCTCCTCTAAATAGATTAACATCTAAAAATAGAACCAATTAACCCTTTAAGAAGGACTACAATATCTGGGTGGGTATTACCGCAGCAAGAACAAAGATGGTATTATGATTGGTGAAATTCAGTACTGTATGAAATGTTTATGAAATTCAATCGAAATGAAGCCAAACAAAAATAACAACACTTGAGTTGGTATTTAATGCCTCAGTGTTTAGAGCTGTGACAGTAGTTGAAAAAGCGAAATATTGTTTCCAGTCCAAAGAAAATGGTGAAATCGAGAAATTAAAAAGGTGGGAAATGTTTTCTTCCTAATTAACGATGTGAGGGTAGACTACCCTTACCAGTGTGTACTATTGTACGCGCAATAGAAATGGAAAAACTGAGTTTGGCAAAGTCAAAAATTTTAGAAAAAAATAACATAAACAGTCACAAACACTGGATTCCTTTTGGACAAAATATTCTGCAATTATCTAGAATAACGGACCTAGCAAAAGTTTTTAGAAGGAAACAACATGAATCAATGTGGGTAAGAAGAATGAAATTTCGAGCAAGCAGGGGTATGGTAAGATGGATAACAGAATCAGCAATTGATTCAGTATTTCAACAGATGAACTTTTTTATTTTTATTTCATCAATTATTTCATTACTTGAGTCATTTTATGACTCAGGTAATAAAATATTGACATTATTACTTACTTCATTACCAAATGTAATATATGAAACAAACATAGATTGTTTTATTCAATCAGAGACTTTTTTCTTAAGTTACTCATCTACTTTATTAACTCAACCGTAACAGGCTGTACAACAACAACACCGTAGGCATAACCTTTGTATGAAGTAACCATCTCCTGTTAATGTGATAGCCTATCCCATATTTTCATTTCTCACAATCTCCTCCAATTACTTCGACTGTTCCTCCTCTTGACCATTCTCCAGTTCAGGAATAATCTCATTCTCAATTCTATTGTTTTTACTGATCAATTTATGATTGTACATAATGTGTCTTGATAAATTAAATGATATCTGTATAGAGGTAGTACTGGGATGTCATCACTTACAAATAAAAACTTCTTCGTCATCTGTCTTCACAATCTCAAAAATTGTTTTTGGGAAATAACATTACATGCAATGTTGACAAACCCGAGACTTGTGGAACCGTACTAACGATTAGATAGAAGGACCAGCTTTGTATGTGATACATCCCGAGTCGTTGGAGTGGAACGGATTAAGGATGCGGATGAGGAGGATGAGGATGATATAACATAAAGGATAAAGGATGATGAAAAGGAAGGTGAGAATTATAACGGACCAATTATGATGATACGATGATGATGATGATGATACAATTATGACGATGTTGATGATAAAAACGATGAGACGATTAGTTATGATGATCAGAACAACGATTCCATGATCAATGATGATGATAATGATGTCGAATTGACGAATTGATTGGTTCGATAAGTTCGTGTCATTGAATGAGGTTTATCCAACATACATGCATTTATCGAGTCTTTAAACTATTTACCGATTTGTTAGCACTTAATTTGAATCCCACAGTTAGAATGACTAACAGTGCAATTTTGATACACCTGTCAAAAAAATCCGACCGATCTCGGTGTTGCTATAAATACCACACCCGGATCGAGCTGAACAATAATATAAAGAGGAAGACATATTTTAAGACATCTGATTACAAATCGTTTCTCAACAAGGTATTTCATACAACAATAGGAAACGGAAACCCAACCGAAGCGCCTGCGACTTGGTTAAAAACCGGTATACAAATCAATAGCGATCCTCTCAATTGCTTGTTTCTCTTTCTTCAGAAAGATCAATGGGAGGTAGTAACGCACCTTGAGGCCACCGAGGCCGTACCGGTACTTTCTTGTATCAGCTTTATGACTCAGCAGTGTCGAACGGAACAAATGAGCATATATTAGGTAATTATTCTATAATTATTATAATTACATTTCTACGTTCATTTGATTAATCGATTATTACTGATAAAGTAGCTTTGTTTTATTGACAGATTCGATAAATGATATAATGAAGATGATGATGATGACAACGATACAACGATCAATAATAATGATGATGATACAATGGTGATGGTGATGGTGATGATGATGACGACAATTAAAGATGACTATGATGAAAGACGATGATGATGAAGTCAATGAAGAGCAGGATGACGATAGTACAAAGAGTAGATGATAAAGGAGAAAATGATAACAAGACCATCAAACGGAATAACTACACGGCCACTATGGTGGACGAGAAAACCGCATGACAGCCACGAATAACAGCAGATGATACCAAACGGTAGGAAAAATAACAACAAGACCCATGTATGACCAGTAAAAAAAGTATGACATGACTTCTCATACCAGACAACAGAATACACATTGATTACTACAATTTAAAAGGAATGAAATCATGCAATTATGGCATCTACAGCAGGAAAGAATTATACTGTATCATACCAGCAAAAACAACACATACCAGCGACATCCATCTCAAAATACATTATACACTGTACAATTACATCAATACAACACGTGTCGTCACATGTGTTCAATTTCTTGAATTAGAACTATTGCCGACTTGACTACAATTATCGAACCGGATTCTACTACACGTGTTGGATCCCCTGGTTATCCCTAACTTTCTTTACTTACTTCTTTCCTATTTGAATCGTAAACTGGTAAAATTGAAAGATAAATCTTATCAAAAGACATCGGAACTTATCCAAAAACCAACCTATTTCACTTAGTTGTCGATAACAACCATAAAGGAGAAACTCTATTTAACCAACGCACTAAGTGGTTAGGAGATATTGTAGGACCAAATCAGTCCCACTCGTACCTAAGTGCTAACAGACTGACTGACTGCGACCACAGTCCAGGGAGGACATTACCGGGACCTCCGAGCAGTTCTGTGAGATTACTCATGGTATCAGAATTAAAGGTCAACCCGAGCTTCCAGGTGCCGCGGAATAAATATAACTTACTCCAGACCATTTTCGCTCACCCTTTCACAATTTTATTGATTGTTGCCCTGTAAAACATTCCAGTAAACTTTCGGCTACTGGCACGTTTTGATATTTTAAACTCTTTCTATCGAGAAGATAACTCAGTTACTGCCTACAGGCCAATGAAGTACGACACGAGGTAAAAATCAATATCACACGCACGAGGAGCGTCAGATAAACTCCAAGTAATATTTCCCGGTCCCTGCCCTCTCAGTCGCTACATGATCATCCTTAAACGACACATAATCGCATCACCAAAGCACAGTATAGTCTTGGAAACCCGGACGATGCTCTCCTTGAACCACATTCACCATCCACTCAGCCAACCTCCGATTCCATTGCGGTCGGTACAATTCAATGCTGAGAGGTTGAATATAAAGTTCAGGAGGAATCAAAACCTCAGTACCCAGCAGTCTACTACGATCTAGAACGAAGTCCGACAACTGCAACAGATAATGAGGTGAAATGTAGAATGAAGGACCTCCATGAGACAGGAATTGAAATGTTATAGTCATACAAGGATCTGGAACATGAATGGAAAGAACTATGGATTTATTACATGTTTTAATGCCAATCACATACTATAAAATTATAGATATTATTCAAACTTACCAAATGGACCACATTTCTCACCGAAAGTGCCATGTATGTAGATAGAGGGAAGAAGATCGACAAAGCATAGAAAATAATCGACTTAATTTTCCGTTCTTCACAGATAAACATGGAGGATGAGATAAAATACAACCACTCTATCACCGAAGCAAAACCCTTCCCTCGAGATCCTAGCCCCTTAAGTACCCAATAGACCCAAACCCTCGGACGCCGACAAACAGATGAAATCGTACGATTAAAGGGACGTTATTTCCACCCAGAAGGAATAGTGGAGATAAACTACAAGACATGATTACCCATCGATGTAAAATACCCACGATCTGTAGATATCTGCAACGACAGGTTGATGAAGACGGGAGTCCCTGATAGTGGACCTCCGGACAGCGATGATGAACTGGATGATCAAGATGAAGGGCACGACAGAAGACGATAGATGTTCAAACCCCGTACCCAGGCGACCACATGAACAACTCCCAGGACAGAAGCTATGCCGGCGAAAAGAGAGGACTGGTCGTGACTGTAATGATAAGGGCGTGCATTGAAAATTCTACATTTTCCGGAAGGTGGAAATAATATTTCGATAACTGTATTATTATCTTCAACGCACGCACCACTATGTGCGAGATAGCAGACGACGAGAAGTTGAAGTCGGTTCCAGGGATGCTGAATGGATACAATCTGAACTTCTACGACAATAATGTGCCACATTATTGGCGCAAAAGTTCAGATCAGTAATGGGCTGTGAGGATCTCGATAAAAGTATGGCGCTAATATATGAGTAGTAGAACAGTGATGATCGTAAGGCCGGAGTCCGGAGTAAATTGCAATCCATGACCCTCTCCAATTATATATCCAAGAATCCAACTAAATCAGAATTGACGGTAATTCGGAAGTTCGTTGAAAAGCGCATGACACTAAAACATCAGATGGATGTAACCCACTATACCGACCAGTTCCTCAGAAAGTGACTTCTAACGGGAATAGAAACACCCTCTATCCAAGCGGCGATGTGTAAACGAGTGCGCCTTACGAGCCACATGCCGTAAATCGTATCGCTAACCAGTTATGTGAGAAGTCACGCACGGCAGGAAGAAACTCAGCATGCACAAAGATGGGTGATTGGGAGGAAGATTTGAAAGCCCACTGTTCTCTAGAGAAGTCATACTGAGGAGAGGAAAGAAGTGCTACCAAGAAAACGTGGAGTAATAGACCATCCTCTCCCAGTACCAATCCATATCCCAGTAAGATACTAAGTCATCTGAGCCCATAATGGATGAGGGTAGTAAAGTGTTTTTTCGTCTGCGGAGCCCACCAAAGAGCGAACACCCGCCACAAACGAGAAGAAGTAACAGAGGCCATGAATACACTGAAGGGGAAGCACCTAATGGCGACATTGACTGTGCAAACTATGACGTTCGCGATGCACATGTTGGAAGATGAATCGGAATATGACAAATTATTTGTAAATGACGGTTCTAGATGGGGGGATGAGGAAGAATAAACAAATGAGAATGGCCTGCTATACATGACTAAGGAAACTGCGAGGAAAATAGAGAGGAAGATATAAAATAACGCACACCTCCACGGATCACTTACGATAAATGCATGGCATCCGAGTTAGTATCATGAATAATCAGATCAAGAATTAAAACGGATTTCAGTTTGATGGAGTTACAGTCGATATAACTGCCAATCTGAGGTCCACAATAAGAGTAAGCAGCAATATCATGCGTAGAATAGAGAGTTTGGAAGGAAGATATGTATCAGGCCACTGGAAAAGCCTACAAAAGAGATTTAAGGGAGAAGTAAGATGATCAGGTAAGTTAACATCCAGACCGCTTTCAAAGAACTACGGTTTATTATAGACTTATAGTTTGAGATATTTGAAGAATACGACCTATCTCTATTCTCGAATCGCGATATGACAATGAATGGCTTGTATATATCTTCAGGGCATACACCACAGATCTCCAAGAAAACCTTTGGTCTTTGAGAACTACTTCGACGTATACAGGTGGACAAATGACTTCATCCACTATGCCATGTATACTGAAAAAGAACTCCAACAGATCCACCGTGGGTTTGAGCACCCTTTAGTCAAAGCAACCCACCAATTGCTAAAAAGATCCAGCAACAGTAACCTCGACCACCATATCCTCAGACCAATATACAAGATCACAGCGAACTCAATACGTGCAGCATAAAATAATCACCTTAAGATCACAATTGGTACGTATTACCTCGAATTGAACCACCGTCTAATCATGGAAACTATGTTTCGGAACAACAAACTAGTCATTCCCTCAGTAGATGAGATCACCAGATCTCTGCCGCCTCCTTTTCAAACCTTGTCCTACGAACTAACTATGAAATTAGATTTCCAATTTGCGTTTCTAAACATATATGGGTCCACCTGGTTGCCTGGCCGTGGACTAGGGAACCCTTTACGTTTCAAAAGAGATGAAGGATAAGGCAGATGTTGCGAGCACAACGATAGAGAAGCATCAATTGAGACCTCTGGATCAATCAGGATAGTCGAACGCTACCATTCTCCCCTCCGCAGCGCATATCTCAAATTGCGCAAAGCGCTAGATGCAGTCGAATACTCTGATGGGGTCTGTTTTAAGATGGAAGTTTATGCCGCCAACTGAACCATGGGCCCGGAATGTCTTTGTAAACTGATGTTAGTATACAGGACGCTTCCTCGCCTAGCTAGAAAATCATGGTTACCAACGCAACTGGTACGGCTCCAATCCATACAAGAATCCAAGATGACGGTACGAAGAGAGCAGGAAAAGTGAAGAATCCAATTCTCATTAAATCACCTATCTGGTTCCAAGTCTAATAATATATACACACTTTTGCGATATCTCACATCGTGATCCCCGATACTAGTGTTCCGCACCGGCACCAAGAAATGTAAAGTCCTTTTAGATATATTTTTGTCGAAGGAGACATGTGGTGGTGCAACTTAAACACAGACTAAGGATCTTCATACCGACGTGATTCAAGCCATGTGTTCTATCTGACTTTACACAAGACTCCGACACATGTGGAAATTGCAGATTGAAAGAACGAAACCCAGGTGACGCCGAAGGAGATGATGCCGAATCACACACAGTAGAAAATAAAAAGAAGAAAAAGGTAGATGTGGGAGACAAACACAGAAAGGACCTGACGCGGATAGGATCATCGGTACAGCAGACACTCGAGAGTTAGAGGACGTGTGTTTCCGGAAATTACCATCCCACTTCAAATGCCGGAATGCAGTTCAAAACATGCACTGTACTGCAATATTTTTATCAAAATTAATTGCCTTCGCCATTGTAACGCAGTGTAACACTTGTAATTTCGTAGATTTTACTGTTAACATTCATTTTACGGGAATTTCCAAACATTGTGCTGATCTGACATTGATCTATCGCAGTGTCGATGAAAGTACACAATGTTTACATTTTATTTTTAAAATTAATTACACTATGTTTCTTATTGTATAGGGTTCCTTTCAATATGGATAAATTTTGAGCAGTTACAATTTATGTGTGAGTCATTGAAAGTATGGAGTATATTTTCACAAGTTAATTTCACTTAAATCGAGACAGATGTTGGATTAAAAAAATTGAAGGCGTTAACCGCCATCAGATTATTTTACTTCTGTCTTTTAATTTTGGGTGGAATTGATTCAGGGGCCCATGCGATTGTTATTTGTAAATCGTCCTTTTTTTCAGAAACTATGGTACTGCCATAGTCTCATCATACCGATGTGACGGAAAGAAACGGTTGGTACCATAAGTACTACCAATAACATTGTTCCAAAGGCTACTTGTAGTAGTCTCTGGAAAAATTTTATTCCGCGAACCAGTTCACTCATTTTACTGAACGTGTGAACATCTGATAATAAAACTATGTAAAATTATTAACGTTGAACGATACTACACCTACTCATCCATTTCCGTCAGTATGATAAAGGTTTGGACAACATGAAGATTTTCTCATCGTTTTGTTTATATGAACGTCATACTATCTGAATTGAAGTTCACCCTTATACGATGAACTTCAATTCAGATAGTATAACGTTGATATGGGCCCGTATGACTATGTACATAGCCATACGGGTATCAGTTTACCCCCAACTTCATAATGTTATTCACATTCACGTCCTTTACACTTACAGTGCGTACATTCACTCTTGAAATATCTCATAGTACATTTCCTTTACCATCCTCACTAAACTTTCCGAAATATTGAGAAAAAATTATATTCACTGTAATTAATTTTATAATGTTTAAAATAATATTTTTCCAAAAATTAATATGTTAATTTTTGGCATTTTTAAAATTCCAGATGGATTTATGGAATACATTGGGAATAATTTATTTCCGTTACACCGTCAGAAGGTGACACTAATTTAGTAACATCATGTAGTACCTCAAAATTATACAATATAGCGCATTAATGTTTTATTGATTTAAAATTCATCACTAATGAATTTAATTTAACATAAGGTCATGACTAAAGTGGCATTTTAGTCATTTCTTTAAGTTATATTCATGTTATTATCACAATCATCAAGATTATAAAATACTTCCATGATTAAGTTTATCAAAGGCACCAAGTTCTGATCACGTTACACAAAACTGAATTTTATATTGTTCATAACTCACGTTCCCTATCATCTCTGTTATATACGCTATTTGTTTAATTTATTTACCTTCTCCGAACATACAGTCAATTAATATGTACTACATGTATATGCTAGCTCCAACATAGTATATGAATCTGGTATATGTATGTAGTAAAAACAAACAAATAGTGAACTTTTTGTGTTCTAGAACTAAATATAGGATTGTTACTATAGATATATATTACTTATATAAACTGTGAAAAATTGTAATTCTTCGTGTTGTTACATTTAACTGTAATTGTCATAATATTTCTATATGGGGAGAAACGATGCGTGACGCAAAACTGGATTTATTATCAAATCTTTAACGAAGTGATTCAAGTTCTAAATGAGGAAAATATAAATTGTGGCTATCCCTGAACCAGATTCTAGAGATTGATCTGGGGACGGACTGGGCCAAGAGTAGTAGCTTCCATAATGTACAAAAATTTCACGCCCTACAAGAATGGTCATAGTTGTTTCTATCGCCAAGAAATTATGAGCCCCGTAATCTTGGTTCGATGTTACAAGCTGATCTTGGATTAAACGAAAATTTCCAGCATTCTATTAATGGCACTTCTCTCGGCACTTGTTGATCAATCTAAATCATGGTAACGTGGATGGTTTATGTACTTCATTGTACATCATGGAGTGGGACAAGGCCAACCTGTATGTTTCTTACAATTTTTGTCAAAGAACTAATGTTTTAATTCTAGAGTCCATTTCCTAAAAACTTCTCTGGAAAATTCCAAAAGTGCACAGATGAGAAGAGGAAAAGGCGTAAAAGGAGGAATCAAGTCGTTACAAGACTACAGTACGTACCACAGTACTGGAAAGTGTAATGTGACCAATCACTATTACAAACATACAGAGAACATCCCAGTAAGGAAAATGTAATGTTGAAGACACCAATACAACGCTACTGTACGAAGCGATAACTGACAGATGTAACAAAATATATTTCAATTAAGGAATGATACACTAGGATTACACGCTTTCAAAAAATGAGGATATATTCAAGTATTCGGCATATACTAAAACAAGATCCTATTACAGGTGTTCAAGTTCCATTAATTAGAATCAAATAGATTTTATAATATATAAGTCGGAAAACGACGGAAGGGAAAAAGAAAAAAGAGATACAAATATTTTAGGACACCGGATTACAACTTGTTTTTAAACAATGTGTTGCATACCACAATAGGACAGGGAAACCCAACCGATGCTCCTGCGACTGGGTTAATAACTGGTATACAGATCAATAGAGATCCTCTCCATTGCTTGTTTGTATTTTTTCTTAAAGCGTAACTTGAGATAGTAATGCACCTTCAGACCAACGAGGCCATAAAGTTACTTTATTGTATCAGGTCTTCGACTCAACAGTGCGACTGGAACAAATGAGCATATACTAGCTAATTATTCTATGATTTCATAAATCACCGTCATTACATTCCTGTGTTTATTTGATTAATCTTTTATTACTAATAAAGTCACTTTGTTTTATCGAAAAATTCGACAATCGGATGATAGAACCGGGTTCAATGGGATGAAGTTTAGGAAGGTAGACGAAAGCATGATGACGATAAATCAACCCTTAACAAATATACAATCTGAATAAACTGCAAGACTAGAAGATATTTGCAAGTAAGCGTGATTTAGTCCAATATATAGGGTCGGTACTAGACCGGACGTGTCTGACAACATCCAACTAATGGCACCAAGTAATGAGCAGAGCAAGCCATATGAATTCAAGACCATTTGAAAAACAATAGTTGGAATGACGAAGATAAGAGAATGAGAAGAACGGCGGATCTCGGACTTACATCCGTTGTCTTGGACATTCTATCCACCAAGATTGCAATGCTCTTGGAATCATCTTTTGAAAACGCGGCGGGAATCTAGAGGCAACTCGGATACCTAATTTAGATGGTTGATAAACACGATGGTTGAAACATCGTATATTACGGATCGAACAAATTCAAATTGATTGCACGATCCATAATGGCCGCTGAAATACAGGCGATGTTCCTTGGATTCAAGTACGCCTTTCTCCTCAATAACTTCATCGATGAACTATTGCGACGACAACTTGAGATCTAATATATGATTGATAGCCAGACGGTATTTAACGTCGTCGAAAATGACGTCCAAACTTCTGAACGGAGACTCAGAATTGATATTACAACACCCCTTCAAAGTCACAATGAAAGATAATTTGATCTAATCGCCTGGATACCCGGACCAAGAATTCCGGAAGACTCTCTTACCAAATCCGTCCTCACCACAATATCACCTCTGTTCCAAATCATGACCACCAACACGTTCCCCTTTGAACATAGAGGATGTGCCCCTTCGTCATACGAAGATGACGTTGGCGGATTGTCGATGTAACTAGGCGTTAGCTGAATTTGTGTGAACAACAGGGAAAGGAAGGCGCGAATTAAGGAACGATCTCACGTCGTCTCGGAGTACGCCAGCAAGCTACTGTAGAGGCAGGAGCACTTGGTCTTGCGTCGAATAACGGCCGCAACGAGGGTGTAGTCGTCAAATCAATAGGAATAATAGATCGCCTATGGGCCCATTATGAATGGCCCTCGACGCCTAATAATCGTTTGAAGAACGATTTATTGATTGATGTTCGAACACCAACCCGACACCCCGTGGAGGACGATTTGAGTGATCAACAATTCCATCGGGTTCCTGCGTTCCGCAAGTACCTCAGCCGTTCTGATTCTAGATATTAATATGATGGTGTAGCGGCGTGGGTCGTGCGTGGCGGAGTGGTTAAGACGACGTGGTTACGACGGCGCTCAGGATCGTCATGGGTACGATACCGCTCCGCAACCGTGCGCAGTAATGATAACGCTGGCGGCGCGGATGTGTACGACTAAAAAAACATGGTTGTATGTAGTTCCTCTCATAGTCGGGGGGAAGACCCCGTCGCTCCATTTTAAGGAGGGGCCTGGTTGGGGAGAACCTAACCGAATAAAACTTGTAGCACTATTTCCTCTTCTTGATCCGAGTCCGATCTCCCAGCCTTGACCATTTCTAACCAGGGGTATGTGAGATCGTCGGGAAGCATATGGGTTAGCAGGCAGAGAATTTGGAAAGCAGAAACGTCTCTCAAGGTGTAGGAAGGTCGGCGGTGGCAGTCTTAGTCCTCCAATAGTTCATATAGCAGACTGAAAAGTCTGAAAACAACCGGTAAGGCGGACATGCAGTCGGCCAATAAGTGTAGAAGGGTGATTGAATCATCCCCCAATAATTATGGAACGCGGACAGGACAAGCCGCCAATTTTTCTTGAGGGTGGGGAAGTAGTCCTCAAATTAATGTGCAAGGGCGTTCAAGTAGTCCGCCAATGATTTTAAACGGAAAAATTGCAGTCCACCAATAATTGTAGAAGGCAGACTGGAAGTTCGCCTATAGTTTGAGACGGCGTACAGGAAGGTCAGCTCAGAAGTGGAGAGGTTAGAATGGGAGTCTACCAGAATCATGAGGCGGCGGAATCGAAGTGCCCCAAGTTGTGTAGAAGCCGGACTGGAACCACAATTGTAAGACGGGGGACTCGAATTCTTACGAGAAGGTTTGAAGAGCGTGCTGAGAGTCCGCCAAACATCTGAGGTGGCGAACCGGAACGGCGACAGGGAATTTTTCCACTCGTTTTCTATTCCTTTTTTCTTTCTCTTCTGTCCATAATTTATCCATATTCGATCCAAATGAAGATAGCTTTGTCTATGTAACGAGGAGTTAGCTCACTTCGTGTTAATGAGATGGAAAGTAAGACGCGGATGACGGTACAAGGAATGGAGGAGGAGACTGAGATAATTCAGTGGAGAGGAAGACAGGATTAGAGCGACGGTTAGGGACAGAATTCCCGGAGGATTAAAGGTTATGGGATGAGGAGAGACGGGAGGAAGCGATGGTGGAAGAAAAAGGAAGTAGAGGAGCTATCGAAGAAGGGAATAGACGACGGTGGGATACTGGGAGGTTTGAGGATAGGCGTAATAGGCGAAATAAGTTACGCGGTGATAATGCCGCTAGTGGCGGGAGAGAGGAAATATGAGAACTGACAAAACGGTAGAAGGCGAAGGAAAAAACATAAACGGGATGAGGTATCAGTTTATAAGAAGAACAACAAATTCTTCACACAATTACAGTATGACAGCGAGTACAGTGTTGTGCATAATTATAGGTAATTATTCAATTGACGAATGATACAGTACGATTACTATGTGATGGGATATCATTCAATTAACGAATGATTCAGTGCGATTACACGTATTCAAGAATGTCATAGTATGTCCTTTGACATTTTTCAAACATGAACAGTGCAATCCTATTACACCTGTAAAAACATAATTCCAACTGAAATCGTCCATGACTTTAGTATAGATGCCACAATACGATGAGGAGGCAGAGAATATAAAGAATTTATATTTAATTAAAACAATATACACATTTAAAACGAATTGCGTCAACTTTAATCACAACAAGGGCGAAATCTCACAGGGAGGACAAAATACAATCTCACTGGCCGACGTCGACGTATCCAATCGATGCGAACAGCAAAAGCAGTCCCGATACATCATTGTGGTTCCACTTCTGTCAACTTCCAATCGAGGTGACGCGGATACGATCAGTGTCTTTGATCTTTTTTCGTAAAGGTGTCACGCGCATCAGATGAAAGGTCATTTGCCGCAAATTCTACAAATTTCGAGGATTAATAAAACCAAAAAAAAGTAAACTAAATGTATATAGAATCTCTTTAGCCACAATCCACGGAAATGTTATTTCTAGCCTCTCGGCTGCAGGATATTCTACAATATTCTCCTAATAGCCTCGTGGTGTAGTATCCGACTGGTTCTGCTGCTCTGGTGGCCCGGTCCGTGCTTACTACCGACAAGGTGGTAGGTGGTTCTGTTATAGCAGCTTCGGTAGCAGCTAGTGCCGAAAACGGAGACATTTTTGCATCCCGCAGCGTCAAGCATTGTGAGTATTTCTCCTTTGGTGCTCCCAGTAGGTGTCGCGCGATCCTTATCTGTGACATTGAGTGCGGATCGCGGCACTATATCTCACCCACTGCTGTTTCTGAGTCAGTTAGTGCCCTTACTGAGCCCTAGATGAACGTGGTGAGGCCGTTTACAAGCGCTAGTGTGTTATTTCCCTCCCGTACAGTTTAGTCAGCTACTGTGATTGATTCGCGTGGAGATATTGGTTTGGCTCCTCTGCTGTTTCTTCACTTGACGTGTTCCGTCCGATAAGTCTGGCCGTTCCGCTCCCTGCTGCCACCGCCGTGGTGGAAGATATTACTGTCTATTCCGATTCAGTAGATGTCCGTGGAGTGTTTGTTGAATCCTCCTATTTTTCGGAAGAGAAAGGCGCTCCTGAGGATGAGTGCGATCATATAGTCGCCGTTTCCGCTCATTTCATGAAGAGGGAAAAATCTGGGATGTCGTTGCTGAGGATTACATTGTCGCAGCAGGTGGGTCCCTTTTCTTAATGTATGTGGATGTGGGACGATGGGCGATCGAGGGCTGACTCAACGTGGATAAATTTGTCTTCTACGGTACCTCTAGTGTAATTTCAAGGCCAGCTGTGCACTGTTGCCTGCGGGTATACACGGTGCACGTTGTGGCACACGAGCCAATCAAAAACAGCCATATTTCGGAGCAGAAAAAACGGCGATGCCGGCTCTCACCCTGCTCGACACGGGCCCCGAAAAGGTGCGCCCGCCGGGGCCTGAACTCCAAACCACCCGTAGGCCAAAGGGCTTCCGGGCCACTAAGCTACCGATGCTGGTTGGTGGTCATGGGTGGTTTTTCTACGGTTTTAGTGTATGCAATTTACAGATTTACAGTACTTTTTTTAACCGCCGGCCGCTTGGTATACAACCAAGTGCCGTCCGGCTCTCCAAATAAACTTGGGGCTTTTCCCCCATCATCATCTTATCGATCAGAAACCCCCCGAATTCCATATCTAGGCAGTGTATTTTTGATTTATTCAAACCATTTGACTTCAAATAGTGGGAGGTGACCCGGTGAGCTTATGTCATGGACGTATTAAGTCCTCTGAACGTTGTGGTCATGTTTGAGAAAATTTCCAGGCGGGTCCGGTTGTAAAATTTACAGGGTGCAGGCGTCAAGTCGATCTGATGAAAGCTTTGAAGTTTATGTAGGTACTTGGTTTCTCTACAGTCCCAGGTTGCTTTCAAGTATCAGTTCCCGGCGGAAACAGTTATGAACCTTCAATGGAACGAAGAAGAGCAAAAAGACTCAGCAAAAATTTCATTTACAACTCTGACAACTCGGAAGAACAAGTTCAACCATCGAAAGTTTACAAATTTGTGGAATCGAATAATAAAGTATCTGGTGCTGAATGAAACGAAGAAAGGAATATATTGGATGCAATACCAGGCGGAGAAATTGAGGGGAAAATTTATCATAACTCACCTGTTATTGATCTTTTCCCTAGATGTGATGTCAGCAACAGTGATTATGATGACATGGACGAAACGACTGTCATGAGGGAATTAGTATTTGAACGTTCCTAAATCATGGAAAGAGAAATATGAGTAATATATGATGTAGTAGATGTCATTAAACACTGTCGAATGTCGAGAAAACATTTTGTGCCGCTACTCATAACATCCTGCATTGATGCCAGATCATCTTACGTACAGATAAAGAGATACATCTTAAACAGGTGTGGCATTAATACATCATGGGTAAAAAATGTGCAGAAATACACATGGCGGCTACTGGTATTTTTGAAGGGACTACAAACTGTGCACTTGAATGTCGCGGGAAAATTTTAGTAATTCAAATCGGTTTTATACTTGTCCTATTTCTCAATACATTCGGGCAATGGTTATGGAAAAGGATTTATTTCATGAACTAATGGATGGCTGTAGACGAGCAAGGTGTGCGATGAATGAAGAAGAGTGTAATATTATGTATGTCTACTGATCGACTAAAGTTTTGGAAAAATAGTGAATAAATTCTTGTATTCTTAACATTCAGCTCAGATGGATTTGAATTTTTCCCATCCGAAAACTCCGTGCGATCTTGTTGGCCGTTGGTGTTTACTATCCTGAATTTAGACGTGCGGTACAAATTACGTGTAACGAACGAGTGAATTCCTTCTGTCGTACCAGGGACGCACATTTCTGAAGTGTTCGATACATTATTAAAACCCACAATCAATGATTTGAAGTTATTGGAAAATGGAATTTAAATGGCATTTTGAGATGGAGGAAAAAGAATCTTGCATTCTCAGGTACTATTCATTACAGCTGACTGGCCAGCAGCAACAAAACTAGCAGGGTATATGGGACACATAGCGAAGGAGCCGTTTCTTTACGGTGGAAAGGAGTCAGAAAATAATCATCTTAAACCGAACGGAGGAAATATTTTGAAGAGAAAACCATTACACTCTAATTGCTATTTTACTGCTTGGTATAATAATGAGTGTGTATTTCCACGAACAAAAACTTCAAGTTAAAAATTTGGAAAGAAATTGAAGAGTAACGAGAAGAGGGGAAGGTTCGAGGAGTTGAAAACAGTTGCAAAAGGTCTGGAATCAAGAGAAGGCCACTGATTCAAAAATTGGGGATTTACTTCCCCGTTTTTGTTTCTTATGATACGGTGCATTTATTTTTCCAAGGAATCATCAAGATAAAAAACAATTTGAATTTTGGAATAGATCATCGAATTGATGAAAATGTGTCGAATGGACACAAAACTGGCAACTGTAGGGTTTTGGTAATCACAGTACGGCACGCGGCCTATCGTAAGTTCGCTGTATGCTCGGTTTCGTGCCTTCGTAGCTTGTGTTTTACAGATGGTGACCAAGTCCCTGATACAATTAAGTAGTCCTGTGGGAGGTAGGTCTAAGTTGCTGAAGTGCGTCTCCGTCGATTCAGGTTGCAATCTACTAATATTCGTGCATATTGCAGTAGTGTGGGGCCTACCATTTGCTCTTGAAGTTGATATTTGGTCAACCCAAGGCACGGTTCGGTCCAATTTCTTTCGCCGGGTTCAATGAATGCTTTCGCGGCTATGTGAAGCAATTTTGAGATGTTTTCTGGTTGTCCATATGTCTAGCTCTTCTTTATTATCTTCATTCTTTGTCGAACCCGGTATTTTTAGTAGAGTTAAAAGCAACAATAGTTGGAATTTTCCCGACACCTGTAATACGATCCTAATTGTTGCAATTATCCTAATTGGTGAATTCGGATCATACCCTATGTCTGAACACGTGCGTTTCGTACTGTATCACTCCGTAACTAAATTTTATTTCACCGCCAGTCGCGTACAGTATCATCATTCCCTAAGTGAATAATTTTCCTTACTGTAGCGATCTACGAACGTATGATATTTCCACGTTTTAGTCAACCAGTGTGTACTGTATTCCGAGATGATTTTCTAACTGTAGCAATCTGCCAATGAATGTCATTCTCCACGTTTAAGTCACCAAGTGTATACTGTATTTCGTAATGATTTGTACAATACTCTATCCCACACGCCGATACCCTTTCCTTTTGTCCTTCTCTCCTCCAGAACCTTCCATTTATATCTATTCCGCGACTCCATTTTGCTGTCCAGTATACAACATCAACTTCGACTCCTGCGGACGGTGGAATCAGATTCGCAACGATGCGCTTCGACTATTGCGGACGGTGGACTCCTGCGAGTGGAGGGATAAAAATAGCCGACGATGTGCCAACGCTGCGTCGTATCTCCATGTACTACGCGATGCGTGATCGGTACCCATTGACATCCCCTCCGGTCCTTCTACATTGTCCTTCCCCACTTCCCGCATCTCCCTTGAGTTCGTCGTTCTTCTGTCTCCACTCAAAATTCCAACCTCTCATCGTGTCTCGTTTCCATCCCCATCAACATCACTTCACCCGACCTCTAGTCATGTCACCTTCTCCCCATCAACGTTACTACATCACCCGTCTCTCCCCCTCCGCATTCTTCACTACAATACCGCGTCTCTTCGCCTCCATCTCTCTACCAAATTCCCCACTTTGCTCCTGAATCCCGCTCCTTGATCGCATGAAGAGGATGTATCGATGTTACATCGACAAAATGCGAAATTTTTAATTGATTCAACAGCTATTTCAGATATGGACGTTTCAGTCTCGAATAGTGTAATTGGTTATCCATCAGAGTGGGGACGAATTGTTCTTCCAATCAGTAATGTTTCATCTTACAATTCAGAGAGATCCAAAACATTTGCTATACATTATGCGTTGCCTATCATGTTTGTTAATTTCGGTCCATCTTCAAAACACTGTGCTGTTGGGAACATTTTTCTGGATATTCTACACACAATTATTAATGTAACTCTGAAAGAGATGGGTATGTATCACTTATGATGCTTACTCAGAAGTTTTATATTGAGTACTGTGACGAGTACGCTTTTGACACTAACCATAAATTCACTCTTACTCCTTCATCTCACGCTATTCTGCATATGTCAGAAATTTTTGAGAAATGCGAACCGCTTCTAAAATTTTCAAAAATTTTAGCGGAAGGAGTGGTGTGTGAACTAGATAAGTTTGCAAAATCCGTCAACCATTTAAAAAAGAATATTTTGAACGAAGTAGTGTATCGATTCTTCTTGAGAATGGCAGGTGGCGGGGTTATATATGGATTCGATTTCGACAATGAAAACGAAGTCAACGGAAATTTTCTCTCAACAAGCGAAGAGTTAACTACTGACAATGATTTTAATCAAGATGGTATGTAAATCTACGAAAGTGATGATGACGATGATGACAATGGCGAAGAATTTGGAAATAATTTGGATTTGAAGTACAAGACCTGCTTTAAGTCTGGTGCAAAGCAGTTCGTGTGCGATGAAAAGAATATTTGTGCTATTAAAGAAGTCCGTGACAAATTGGATATATCTGAGGATGCATGAAATGTAAAATGCGTTTATTCCCACCAACGGTCTGTATTTGTAAATAGAAGAGGTAAAAACGACACTACAAACATCGAAACTTTCAAATTTTTGATAGGAGGCGAAGGTTGGAAAAAATACATGACCGCAACTGTCGCCAAAAGTATTCGGTTGGATGTGATTTCATAAACAGAAATACCTCATCAAATATATCAACACATTATGGTATCGTCTTGGATTTATACAAGGTGATAGTTGAAATTCAGATCAATGACAAAGAGAAAATTTATTACAAAGAATTACAACTTCCGAAAGTGAAGTTGCGTAAAGATTTAAAACCTGACCGTAGATGCGGTATTATTTGCCTTTCCATTAGAAAAAGAGCGGCCTGTTACACATCTTTCAGCATAGAAATGATTTCTTGTATCACTTGTGTGGTTGGTTTGGATTTTTTAACATGATGGAAAGATGTTTTTTTGGATACTAACTTGAGTAAAATTTTAAGTGATGATTATTAAAACTCAAAAGGTACAAAAAATTAAAACAAATGGTAGGAAAAGATAAAAATGCATTCTATTTCATTGAAACTTTGACGACGGTCCTTAAAAATTAATCTTAAAATCCATTGCTTATACCCTGCCACAATTACAAATTCAATGAACAAAATGTCATGTTTGTATATTTCAATTATGTAGTTCAATTTTCATCTCTCTATTATTAGGATATGAAACTGTCCTCAATCTATTCAAATTATTACAATTAAGTAAAGGTTTTTTTGTCTTATTTGCTGAGTATGAACATGAGCAATTACATCAACATGTTCAGTCGCATCTTTAGAGTTCGAAAAGTGGATGAATATGGAAACTATTAGACCAATAATGGTACTTATTCAGTATGTAGTCGTTGAAACGCTTATGTCTTTTCTTGTCGTTGCAAATGTGGACATCGGTTTGGAAGAGAGTATTGGTAGATCCCATGACTGGTGAGGTGGTAAACAATGATTCAAAATGTAATTGAAATTCCAAAATTCCAGACGTTGATTTCGTTCCCACCGCACCCAACAAGGTAGATACTTATTGTCCATGTCCCTAAATAGGAAGAAGAGTTACCAGTGGTGGTAGAGGAAGCGTAACGACTTGTCACAGAAGAAGAAGTGGTACTGAAAAGAATTTGAGCGTTACGAGCATCTGCATCATTTAGATTGAATTAATCAAATGAAAAAATAGCAAATAAAGGTGTTGTTGTGGGGAAGGGTTTCATGAATGAAACAATAATTAAATTACTAATTGAGCTAGAGAATTCCGATTTGATGATTATCATTTTCATATATTCAAATTTCTCGACAAAAAAGTTTTCGTTACTTATTGGCCGTGAGTAATGGGGATAGATTGTATGGCCGATGAAAAAAACATTAAAAAACATTTTTTTAAAATTTTTTTAAAATTTTTTTATAGCAGGAAGGCCTTTTTTAACCAAAAGGTGCTTTTTAAAAAATCCTTCTTGTTATACATGTGTATTCAGCAGAGTTTTATCAAACAAATTATATTTCCACTCTTGGTATCTCAGTGGTCAGCACATGAAGCCAATTTTGTTATGGTCACTTCTCTTTTGTCCAACTTCACCCCAACAGCTATCAGATTCTTCCTCCTCCGTTCGTCTTTCATCATTCATAAACTTTCATGACATGAATATAATCTTCCATTCTACGTTGTTTCTTATATCAATCTTTTTCTCAATATTGTTATTTATGTCAGTTCCATTCTCGGTTCGTTGTTGTAATCACATTCTTCGCCAGTCTCCCTTAGGTCGGAATTGTTCTTCTTTCATCTATTTCTTTTTCCATTTTCGTTTTCGTTTGAGCAACCTTTCAAACAGTAAGGATTTTTCTGTGCATCTGTGACTGTCACAACGGAAATTGCAAGTGCTGACCCTACGGGAACTATTTACCAAAAATCTATACCGGTGAAATCTGATACAATTGTAAAGAATTAATGCTGTTATGTTAATGTATTGAAACTTGCACGTCTCTTCATTTATTCTAATCAACCATTACTTTTTTTTCTTTCACACCGCCTCCAACCTTTCCATTTTATGTTTTATAGGTGAAGGTCTGCAGATGAGAACGGAATGATTATTTTCAACACATCAATAATCCACTCCGACGAAGTCAACTTCTTAGAATGAATGTGTTGATAAATCACCTAAACAATGGAGCAAAGAAATAGACAACGATCTATTCAAAGATATATTTGAGTCTGACAATAAAGGATATGATAAAAAATATTATGATGATCACCGATCCTCGGCAGGATGTGTAAAATCTGCCTACCCTATTTTTTGATGAGGTAAGATTAATATTGGGAAGCAAAATCAATGGAAATGGAGACTACATATCTGTAAACGGACCTGGAAGTTTATGACAGTAAGAGGTATCTAATTCTGGACGACGGTAAAAAACAATGGCCGCGCTTTGAGATACACTACCTGCAAGCTCTTGTTCAGCCACCAGTGAAGACAGCACCATGAGATCTATCGGTCTTCAAATTCATCTATCTAACGTTCTCTCCAAAACAGCCGCCGCTTCCACACCTACACTAACATCTACATCTATATCCACCACACCAAATGATGACGAAGATGATCACAATCAAATACACGCTAATGATAACCAATTCTTATCCACCTCCACATCTACCTCTACAACACCAGCCGCGGATAAAAGCTCACCGCTACCTGAAGAAAACGATGATGAGGAGAGACAGCACCGCAACAACGGTAACTATAACAACGGCAATGACGGCGACAGTGACGGTGAAATTGATTGTGGTTGTGGTATTATGCATGATCCTGCTTCTAAACGAGCACGGATGACGGAGTTTGTAGAGTTTGTAGAATCTGATACTGGTAAAATTCATAAAGGTACGGCCGATCCTATAAGCAAATTAAATAATTCAAACCATCTAAATGAATGTTGTATACATGACAGAAAACGTATATTGCAACAACGCTTAAGTCAAATCAAACAACAGAAACAACAAAGTCTCCGCCAACTTTGATTAGTCAATGAGAAACAACACAATCACACGTTTTGTTCTTCACCGTCACACGACTAGTAACCACAACAACCATTGCTTCGCAATGATGATGAAGTCTCGTTTGTTGAAGAGAAAATAACCGCGGTTAGTGAATCGAATCATGAATCGAAGTATGAATCACAATTCGAAACGTCCAAATCTTTTATAGATGTTGACGATGAATCGTAGTTGGCCGCGTCGGTACGTAAGGTCAAACATAAACCATCATCAAAGCGTTGGATAAATTCATCGGTAGCATCACTTGACCAAATCGTTATACGCACATCTTCACGTGTACGTCGCCCGGATGGATTGGGTATGTAAATGTCAACAGTGTCGTTATTGTCTTCGTCTGATCTTATTACAAATAGTGGAAGTATAAATATTTCCGATATATTTGGGGAGATAAAGCTACTACAACATCATGCAGTAGAAACGTATTGGACGATTGCTGTCATGAATGAAAACATGCAAGCGGTTGTTAATTTTTCCGTAAATAATTAGATTCAATGATTCTAGATCATATACATAAACCATTCGCAACACCTGTGAATTAATTACGGCATGAACATCACATACAGAAATATTTCGATGTCATTTTGAATCCTATGGACTTGGGCAGCATGAAGAAACATATTGACACTTGTATTTCCATGACAGTAGTTAAAAAGGATAGTTTACCATATAGATTTGATGTTGAAAAGTTTGCAAATGGAGTACTCTTGTGTTCAGTAATCCCACGGTTGACAACAGGGTTGGTGATCAATACCATACAACCGCGCGTAACCTCATGGAACAATTTGATATTTCCTTGCAAAAATATATGTTCCAGTGCTTGGCGCTTCGAATATTAGCGGGCCTTGGTCGTCATCTCGAAGGAGAAATAATATTTCCAAGCCGACTATGAAGATAGGGCGTCCATGAAACAAGACACTGTCGTGTTGTTGAACGAGTATGAATTGCCAATGCGGGTAGCAGTAACGTCGACAGTAGAGGAATACCGCGTAGTAGTACTACTACTACCACTACTATTTCTATATTACTACTACTACTACTACTACTACTACTACTACTACTACTACTACTACTACTACTACTACTACTACTACTACTA